>CM044550.2:4027281-4047281 GCA_024416835.2 Perccottus glenii | reverse complement strand
AGCCAATCACAAACAAAAGTCTGTCCTTTCATTCATCACGAGTGTTTTCAGACCCCGCCCTCGGAAATACACTTCAAACTTTGAGTTAAACCTGCTCAAATCCGTCTAAAACCTGTTCAGATCCAACTGAAACCATTTCAAATCTGACTTAAACCTGTTTGAAATCTGAAACATGGCACAGAAAGTGAGATTTTGATGAAACCTTCTGCCTCCTGAAGATCCGGCTCCGTCTCTCTCTAAAGCAGATTTCTCATGCATCCGAAGTGAAACTCAGAGCTGGAAGTTTGAATATTTCCGGTTGGTGATTCTGCAGAAGACATTAGAGCAGATTAACGTGTGTCGGAGGAATACAGTCCTCTCCCGTCTCTGGCCTGATCTCTTCCTCCCTGTCTTCCTCTCTGGCCTGGTTTTTGTGCAGATATCTCCTGTTGCTGACGTATGACTGTGTTTTAGTCTTGTACAGTATTTGTCTTTTTGTACTTGATCTGGAGGATTAAACACTGAAGAGACTCAAACAGAAATGGGCCAAGATTCTCCGGCTCCTCGTCTGATGGAGGCTTTCAGAGGATTAATGCTGCTGCAATAAAAAGAATGTGGTTTTAGAATAAAGCAGCATGTGTTGGGTCTGTCCTGGTTTTATCCTACTCCAGTCCTGGTTTAGACCCGGGTTTAGTCCTGGTTTCTGACCTGGGTTTAGCCTTAACCTGTCCAGGTTAAGCCTTATTTCTTGTTTAGACCTGGTTCATTCATCTGTAATGTTTTCAAACCCAGCCCAATGCACTTCTCGACACACTTTGAACTCCACAGTCTTTGATTGGCTTTGCATTTTCAGAACTTTATTTTCAATGAATGAATGAATGAATATATTCAATGCTCTTTTATTGGTTGTAGTAGCAAAATTATTAAGGGTACATCTTAATTTATCCTGCATTCATCAGATTTAATTGTGTTCTTTTTATACATCCAGAGTTTAAAGTAACACTGCATAACCTTTAGCTGGTAGTGTTGCATAGTTTCAATTTCAAAAACTATACATTGTTTGTCCTGATTGAATGGTTCGTAGACACTGATTGGTAGAATAATACCTGAGTCACTGACACAGTCCCTCCTGTCACCGGGACAGAGCTCTCCTCAGAGACACACTGGACTCTAGAGTTGTATTTGTACAGAATGCACTAAAATCCCCCGACAGTTTCAAGAGACATGTTTTTTCTTTTAAACTTGCCGGTTTTGAATAGTTTCCTCTCAAAAACAAACAACACAGTCTGTAGAGGGATCTGCGCCCTCTAGTGGCTAAAAGTTACAAACTGTTGCTTTGATTTGTGACTTGGACTCGTTGGATGAAATCTGGATCCTCCTGTGGCACTTCTTTTTTAAAATGACCCATTGGTTTGTTAAAAGGTCATGTTGAGTTCTAAAGTATTGTACAGCGTGTGACCCATCTGTTGCTCTGCTCAGTTCGGTGGCGGTGCTGAGGGACTGCATGAAGGACGAGACCCTGGTCCGGTTCTTTCAGGAGAGACAGACCACCCTGAACCACAGCCTGCCCCTGGAGACCTACCTCCTCAAACCGGTCCAGAGGATCCTCAAGTACCACCTGCTGCTCCAGGTACGGCTCCAGACCAGACTGGACCAGACCAGACCGGACCAGAGCAGACAGGACCAGACCAGACCAGACTGGACCAGACCAAACAAGACTGGACCAGACAGGACCAGACAGGACCAGACCGGACCAGACCGGACCAGAGCGGACAGGACCAGACAAGACTGGACTGGACCAGACAGGACCGTAAAAGACCCGATCCAACCTGACCAGCCTCGACCAGACCCGACAGGACCAGACCAGACCCAACCAGACTGGATCAAACCAGACAAGACCAGACAGGATCCGACCAGACCAGATCCAACCAGACTGGACCAGACCAGACAAGACTGGACCAAACAGGACCAGACCGGACCAGAGCGGACAGGACCAGACCAGACTGGACCAGACAGGACCAGAAAAGACCCGATCCGAGCAGACCAGACTCAACCAGACCCGACAGGACCAGACCAGACTGGACCAGACCAGACAAGACTGGACCAAACGGGACCAGACCGGACCAGAGCGGACAGGACCAGACCAGACCAGACTGGACCAGACAGGACCAGAAAAGACCCGATCCGAGCAGACCAGACTCGACCAGACCAGACCCAACCAGACTGGATCCGACCAGACTAGACCAGACAGGAGCCGACCAGACTAGACCAGATCTGACCAGACAAGACTGGACAGGACCAGACCGAATCAAACTGGATCAAACTAGATCAAACCAGACCAGACCGGACAAAACCAGAGAGAAGACATATTAGTATCTACTGAGTCCATTCGGTTTACTGTAGGGTCAAATAACAAACTATAACTAACATAAACCTGTTCAAATCCATCCAAAACCTTTTCAAATCCACCTAAAACCTGTTCAAATCCAACTAAAACCTGTGTACTAGTTTCTCCCCTTGTTTGGTCCAAGTTTAGTTTTGTTTGGATATAAATTAGACCCAGTGAAGACCAGTTTATTTCTTTAACAGAACTTGAACAGACTAGTCCTGATCAAGACTAGTCCTATTCAAGTCCTGTTCAAGTCCTGTTTTTGTGACTGGTTTTGTTTGAGTTTGACAGCTCCTTGAACAGTGAACGTTGGAGACTGCAGTTTCTGAGAAGAGCTTTCACACAGCTTTTCTCAATAAAAGCCTTGATCCAGACCTTGATCCTGGTCCAGACCCACCACAGACTGGGATCAAAACATGGTCTGTGTTGGATCAGAGCTGCTCCAGGTTCAGCACTGTTCACAGTTTGTTTACAGCAGGATTTCCCATCATCCTCCGGGGTTTCTCCTCCAAACAGCAGTGTCAGAGCAGATCAGGGTTTTATTAGGACAGAAATTTACATGTTGCCATGGTTTTCTCCTGGTTTTCTCCTGGTTTTCTCCTGGTTTTCTCCTGGTTTTCTCCTGGTTTTCTCCTGGTTTTCTACTGGTTTTCTCCTGGTTTTCTCCTGGTTTTCTCCTGGTTTTCTCCTTGTTTTCTCTTGGTTTTCTCCTGGCTTAGACCTGGTTTAGACCTAATCTCTCTTTGTTTTTTTCAGGAGCTGTCAAAGCACTTCTCGAAGTCGGAGCCCGGTTATGAGGTCGTGGAGGACGCCATTGTGACGATGACTGCTGTGGCCTGGTACATCAACGACATGAAGAGGAAACAGGAGCACGCCGTCAGACTGCAGGTCAGGGTTGGACCAGGGTCAGACAGGGGTCTGGAGATGATCCTGGCACCAGAGGGTGTTGAGTGGTAAACATGTCAGGAAGCTCTTCTCTGAGCTTGACCTAATGGCGCCTGCACTGTGTGACTGGTGCTGCAAGCAGAGTGCATGGAGCAGAGAAGCCTCCCACTCACTGTAGATGTTTTACTTTCCACTGTTTGTTGCACATCTTTAAATATACACCTGCAGGTACCAGCCCACTGACTATTACCCTTTTTTATTACACCTTTCACTGCACAGCTCACCATGAAATCCCAAAACACACCTGAAACATTCAACAACAGCTGTCTGTCCACATAAATGAATGTCTTTGAACTCTCAGACACTCTGTTGAAGATAGAAAGTGCCTTTCAATTGATCAATTGAAACTAAGAGAAAATTATTTAAAAATGGAAATAAAATTATGCTTGAACAGACCAAGGTTCTGCCAACACTAACACTAATAATCCTTATTCCTCTGAGATGCACTGGTTTAAAGTGAGTCTGAGCAGATCATGGAGACTCTGAAACCGACAAAGCTTCTTTTGTTTTTACCGACCTTCTGTAGTGTGAGCGAAGCAGCACAAAAAGATAATAATGTGTGTTTATTTATAAAAATGATTCTTTTGTTTGACTAAGGGACTGAACAGAAAACCTCACATTAATGGGACAGGTCTTACAAGACGATGTAAGGCTTTTTAACAGTGCCACGGTTCACCTTGACTTGGATTATGGTCAGGAATTAGACATAACTCTTGATAAAAGCAAGTCCCAGCATGTCCCCCGACGGTGTGTAGATACAGTTAGTTACAGGGACATACTTTGTCCACGCCTGCTGTCTCACAGTTGTTCTCTGCTGTGGTCGAACTGAACATACTGAACATAGTTCTAACAGAGGCACAGTCTCAGACTTCAGCTGTTCATCTTGACTTACAATCAGAAGAGGAGCTACGACTAAAGCTCCACAGCATTTGTTTGTGCGTTTGGTTAGAGTCAGAGGTAATGAGAGTAGAACCCAGAACCTCCTGCACCAGGTCACCTGTTTCAACCAGATTCATACAGTGTTAATACTCTGGTTAATGCCGTCTGTAGATGTGTGTTTATTATAAAACTGTAGGTGCAGGCCTAATAAAAAAACAAAACAATGAGTGTTATTATTGTTTTCATTACTGTTGGAGTCATTTGGGCGTAAATATTTATTAGATTTTAACATAACAGTAAGTATTCTGAACTTTATTTGTTTAAATCTTGGCGTCAAGTGTTTAAGTCAAGATCAGAAGGAATCAAGATCAAGACTTTTAGGGATTTATACCGAGTCAAGGCCAAGACATGTGTAGCATACTCCCAGCAAACTGTCCAGACTTAGACCAGGTCCAGACTTAGACCAGGTCCAGTCTTAGACCAGGTCCAGACTCAAGGAAGTCAGTGTTTGAAGGAGACAGAGTTAGAGCAACATTTTTAACTGAATTTCAAATGATTAAGGTTTTCATATCATCCCAAAAACAGACATATGCCATTTGTGGTCTTGGTTGGTCTGAGCCAGAGACAAGAAGGCACAAATAGTTTTTTAAGAATGAAGTTTATATCCAACAGTGAAAGGTTTACCCACTTGTGGCTCTGAAACTTTTAAACTGTGTGTGTTTTGCAGGAGATCGAGTCTCTGCTGGTGAACTGGACCGGTCCAGACCTAAGCGGGTTTGGGGAGCTGGTCCTGGAGGGGTCCTTCAGAGTCCACCGAGTCAAGAAGGAACGAGCCTTTTTCCTTTTTAACAAAATGCTGCTCATCGCAAAAAAAAGGCTGGAGCTCTTTGTCTACAGCACACACATATTTGTGAGTAAACCAGGTCTAAACCAGGTCTAAACCAGGTCTAAACCAGGACTAAACCAGGACTAAACCAGGTCTAAACCAGGTCTAAACCAGGTCTAAAACCAGGACTAAACCAGGACTAAACCAGGACTAAACCAGGTCTAAACCAGGTCTAAACCAGGTCTAAACCAGGTCTAAATCAGGTCTAAACCAGGACTAAACCAGGACTAAACCAGGACTAAACCAGGTCTAAACCAGGTCTAAACCAGGACTAAACCAGGACTAAACCAGGACTAAACCAGGTCTAAACCAGGTCTAAACCAGGTCTAAACCAGGTCTAAATCAGGTCTAAACCAGGTCTAAACCAGGACAAAACCAGGTCTAAACCAGGTCTAAACCAGAACTAAACCAGGACTAAACCAGGTCTAAACCAGGTCTAAACCAGGACTAAACCAGGACTAAACCAGGTCTAAACCAGGTCTAAACCAGGTCTAAACCAGGACTAAACTGCTAAACCAGGACTAAACCAGGTCTAAACCAGGTCTAAACCAGGTCTAAACCAGGACTAAATCCGGTCTAAACCAGGTCTAAACCAGGACTAAACCAGGTCTAAACCAGGTCTAAACCAGGACTAAACCAGGACTAAACCAGTCTCTAAACCAGGTCTAAACCAGAACTAAATCCGGTCTAAACCAGGTCTAAAACAGGACTAAACCAGGTCTAAACCAGGACTAAACCAGGTCTAAACCAGGTCTAAACCAGGACTAAACCAGGTCTAAACCAGGTCTAAACCAGGTCTAAACCAGGTCTAAACCAGGTCAAAAACCAGGACTAAACCAGGACTAAACCAGGACTAAACCAGGTCTAAACCAGGACTAAACCAGGACTAAACCAGGACTAAACCAGGTCTAAACCAGGTCTAAACCAGATCTAAGCCAGGTCTAAACCAGGACTAAACCAGGACTAAACCAGGTCTAAACCAGGTCTAAACCAGGACTAAACCAGGTCTAAACCAGGTCTAAACCAGGTCTAAACCAGGACTAAACCAGGACTAAACCAGGTCTAAACCAGGTCTAAACCAGGACTAAACCAGGTCTAAACCAGGACCAAACCAGGTCTAAACCAGGTCTAAACCAGGACTAAACCAGGACTAAACCAGGTCTAAACCAGGACTAAACCAGATCTAAGCCAGGTCTAAACCAGGACTAAACCAGGACTAAACCAGGTCTAAACCAGGACTAAACCAGGACTAAACCAGGACTAAACCAGGTCTAAACCAGGACTAAACCAGATCTAAGCCAGGTCTAAACCAGGACTAAACCAGGACTAAACCAGGTCTAAACCAGGTCTAAACCAGGACTAAACCAGGTCTAAACCAGGACTAAACCAGGACTAAACCAGGTCTAAACCAGGACTAAACCAGGACTAAACCAGGTCTAAACCAGGACTAAACCAGGTCTAAACCATGACTAAACCATGACTAAACCATGGTCTAAACCAGGTCTAAACCAGGACTAAACCAGGTCTAAACCAGGACTAAACCAGGACTAAACCAGGACTAAACCAGGACTAAACCAGGTCTAAACCAGGTCTAAACCAGGACTAAACCAGGTCTAAACCAGGTCTAAACCAGGACTAAACAGGACTAAACCAGGACTAAACAAGGTCTAAACCAGGACTAAACCATGACTAAACCAGGACTAAACCAGGTCTAAACCAGGACTAAACCAGGTCTAAACCAGGACTAAACCAGGACTAAACCATGACTAAACCAGGTCTAAACCAGGACTAAACCAGGTCTAAACCAGGACTAAACCAGGTCTAAACCAGGACTAAACCATGACTAAACCATGACTAAACCAGGTCTAAACCAGGACTAAACCAGGACTAAACCAGGTCTAAACCAGGACTAAACCAGGACTAAACCAGGTCTAAACCAGGTCTAAACCAGGACTAAACCAGGACTAAACCAGGACTAAACCAGGTCTAAACCAGGACTAAACCAGGACTAAACCAGGACTAAACCAGGTCTAAACCAGGACTAAACCAGGTCTAAACCAGGACTAAACCAGGACTAAACCAGGTCTAAACCAGGTCTAAACCAGGTCTAAACCAGGACTAAACCAGGACTAAACCAGGTCTAAACCAGGACAAAACCAGGACTAAACCAGGACTAAACCAGGTCTAAACCAGGACTAAACCAGGACTAAACCAGGTCTAAACCAGGACTAAACCAGGACTAAACCAGGTCTAAACCAGGACTAAACCAGGACTAAACCAGGACTAAACAGGACTAAACAGGACTAAACCAGGTCTAAACCAGGACAAAACCAGGACTAAACCAGGTCTAAATCAGGACTTAACCAGGACTAAACCAGGACTAAACAGGACTAAAACTAAACCAGGTCTAAACCAGGACTAAACCAGGACTAAACCAGGTCTAAACCAGGTCTAAACCAGGACTAAACCAGGTCTAAACCAGGTCTAAACCAGGACTAAACAGGACTAAACCAGGACTAAACCAGGCCTAAACCGGGACTAAACCAGGTCTAAACCAGGTCTAAACCAGGACTAAACCAGGTCTAAACCAGGTCTAAACCAGGACTAAACCAGGACTAAACCAGGACTAAACCAGGTCTAAACCAGGACTAAACCAGGTCTAAACCAGGTCTAAACCAGGACTAAACCAGGACTAAACCAGGACTAAACCAGGTCTAAACCAGGACTAAACCAGGACTAAACCAGGTCTAAACCAGGTCTAAACCAGGTCTAAACCAGGACAAAACCAGGACTAAACCAGGACTAAACCAGGTCTAACCCCTCTCTGTTCTTTAGTGCTGTAACCTGCTGCTGGTGGAGACCCTGAAAGACCCTCTCTGTTTTAAAATCTCTGACCAGACGATTGCTAAACAGCAGCACATGGTCCAGGTCTGTGGCTCGTCCACACTCACACAGTTTTTTTCTAAAAAAGTCCCTCCATCTTATGTATGTCTTGTGTTGATTTTCAGGACGAAGAACCAGGAGGAGAAGCGTCTGTGGGTTCATTACCTCAAGAGACTCATCGTAGAAAACCATCCTGCCTCTCTGCCTCAGAAGGTAGGCCTAAAGATAAATACAATTGGTTGTAATGTCGTTTGTAAAATATCATCATAAGAAAAATAAATAAAACTGGGTGAAGAATTTTATCAAGTGTTGAAGTCTGAAATATTTTACTGTGAAATACTGTCAAAAGCAAAAGTAAATGTGAAAGCAGGAATAACAAAACAGTTTAGAACATAATTTTACAGATGATGTACAATATATTTGAACTTTACAGCAAATTATACCATTTTATTAATTTCTTTTAAATTTATAGTAAAATAAAATACAGTGATTAACAAAAATATATTGTAACATAAAATAGTATTTTATTTTTTCTTTCATGCAATAAAAGACAAGAAATTTCATTGGATTATTTTCATATTGTAGTCTTTCTTTTAACACTAGAATGCAAGTGTTTTTACATCTTCAAGTAAAATCCTCTCCTTGTTTGGTCTGGTTTTTATGTTAGGTATTAGTTCTGACACTATACTCTGAGTCAACAGTGTAAAGCAGTAGCAGCCTTTTTACCAGTGTTCACCTTTGTTGAGTTAATTCAAAAACAGCAGGAACAGCTGTTTTTAGCATCTTTTGGGTTTTACTGCCCCCTGCTGGACACTGGTAAAACTGTAATCAGCCACTACAGCAGTAACATCTTTGTACAGCATGACACTGAAGCTCTGACGCTTTGATTCCCACTCTTCTCCTCCAGGGACACAGCTCTGGTGGTAAATATGTGAGCATGTGTGTGGCATGTGTCTCATGTTCAGCAACACTGTCCCAATCAAATCAGTTAATAATTAATTCATTCAAAAAAAGATATGTTTGGGAAAATGTCTCATAAACTACCTTTTTACTTACTGTCTGGAGATTCTCAGTCATCCATGTCATCTTGAAGAGAAGGTTAAAGCAAAGGCATATGGACTCAAAGTTTTCAAAGTAAAGACATTTCGTCTCTAATTCCAAGAGACTTTATCAATTTTTAGTTCAACTGGTGAGAGAGCTGAGCTTTATCTCTAGAGGGAGGGGTCTGACCTGAAACCAAACCTGACTGGACCAGGCTGTTCTGTGAGTGATTTTCTTTGTATTGGAGGAACCAAACTGCAATGATTTATCCCACTCTTGTCTATCTCACCTGAAGCACAAAGACCTCCTCCTACGTTCCACTTGTTCATGATGAAAGTATGGTTTGTGACTCATGTCCCACTCTGGTTTACACAATGAATAACAGTAGCTTATCATATCAACACAATGTCAAACACAAGGCCCAGGGCCAAAATCTGGTTCTGAAAAGGTTTAGTCATCTTCAAACAAGTTATATATATATATATATATACCGTATTTTTCGCACCATAAGACGCACCTGGTTTTTAGAGGAGAAAAATAGGAAAAAAAATATTCTGAACCAAATAGTGTAATAAAATATTTAATAAAGTATAACAGAATAATATTTGAATTATATGACTGGAGTGAAGGGCATGCGCACTGCTGTGTACTGTAACACCGCCTACTACATGCTATCCTCCAATAGCATACGGCAATGACACAGTACAGCAGCATTGGGCCTTCCTGCCAGTGTTGGGAAAGTTCACTTTCTACAAGAACTAGTTCAAAGTTCAATTCACAAATTTTAAAATGAATTAGTTCAGTTCAGTTCAAACTTCAAAATTTTGAACTAAGTTCACAGTTCCAAAAATGAACTAGTTCATAGTTTTTCACCATATGTTGCTGCGAGCTATTATTTTCAAAATTATTGCCACAGCAATAAACATCATAAAATTATTTTAAATGATCATACGCCTTACTACATGCTGCTGTCGCCTCCATGCTTTTTATTTTTTATTTTTTTATGACGCCACGCATGCGTGGCGTAATGGCGTGCGACACAGGTGGTTGGTGTTGCCAGGTTTGGTGTTTTTCCGCCTATAGAAATCTGGCACCCTATTGAACGAAGTTAACCTGAGAGAGCGTGCCGTTCACAGACACCAGAATGAACGAGTTCACAGTAACGTTCATCAGGCAGTAATTCAGCACGTTCAGTTCACGTTCGCCCAAAATATGAACGAATTCATGAACTATCGTTCAATGAATGCGTTCAGGCACAACTGCTTCCTGCACACATCGGCTTCCGTAAGGAAGGTGAGAGGACCCGCTGCCGCTCTGCCACTACGGTAACGCGCATATATATATATATATATATATATATATATATATATATATATATATATATATATACACAGTAATGTTTCTAACAGCACAAAAATGAGCCAAATGTAAAAAGTCAGGACTAAATCTCTTCTCTGTTTCAGGCTCGGCAGGTTTTGGGAGACAACTTCTGTCAAAGTGAGTCTTTTTATTCATTCTTCTCTGAAGTTTCTGAATCAAACGCCTATATTTGATGTTGCTGCAGAATTATATAGTGTTTTGACTTTTAGAAACATCTATAAAAAAATCACAGAGTTGATTTGGTTCAGTTGTGTTGTTGGAAAAACGGACCCATAAATACTCAAAAATTAAAAAGTCTGACCAATGAGAGTTTCTAATCTGTGTGACATCACTTCCTGTTTTCAGCTCCTCAGTTTGAGCAGAACGAGCTAAAGCCGTGTTCGACGCCGAGACTCGACGAGATCCACAGCTTCCACCGAGGACGACGTCAGTCAGGTCAGAATCCAGGCCTAGACCCGACCAAAACCAGGTCCTTAACCTTGTTTGAGAGACCAGTCTGAGTCCAGGTCCAGACTTATATAGAACAGGATCAGTATCTTTTTTAAAGTCTCGATTCTAGAAGACTTCAGACTAAGTTCAGTCCTGCACATTCTTGTGATTGGATAAAAACGTCTTCAAAAGCACCAAGAACACGGCTCATTTTAACTTTTTGAATCCCTCAGTCTCATTCACTGACTTTATCACCAGCCCATCCTGATGTGGGTCTTGTTGCTGGAGTGTATGCCAGCGTGGTGGTCGCAGGGCTAACACTTAGAGGCAGTCGATGTACCAGTTGTACAGGTGTAGGGCTGATTCATGTTTTGGCCCCTGATGGAGTTTCTGTGTACAGGTGGAGGTCAATATCAGCCTTAGGAAACACTACATAAATCCCATAATCCAATGTGGTCTATGCTGTCCACGTTCACCTCAAAGAGAAAAGGAATTATTTTGCAGAGAGCAATAATTAAAAGGAAGCCATCTTTGTTAAAATGGAAGAGCTCTCACTAAACAGATGAGGAGGCCTGAGATCCCACCTGCCAGCTACAACAGTGTTCTGAAACCTGAACCTAAACCGTTTCTCTCTAGAAGCACATTACCACCTGAAGGGAGCAGTTCTGTTAATGGTTCACAGGAACCATCAGGACTCACACGGCCCTTTAACTCTTAACCACTCTGAAACATATTAGTTAGTTAGCGTCTGCAGTAATACTAAATACTAGTAGTACTTAAACCTGTCCTGTGTCCAGAGCCTAAAGAGCTGCTCACCTTTACTCCCGAGAAAACACGGAAGACTCTGCCTCTGCTGCTGGAGGGGAACCTGCCGTATCGACGAACCCGACGCCAGTCAGGTAACACCCCCCCCACCAAGCGCTCTGATTGGACGCTTCACTTTCACTCAGTCTCACTCTGGGATTGGTCTGTTTCAGCTCCAGCCAAAGACATCGAGGCAGCCTTTCAGTCCAATCGTAAGCTCCAAACACAGCACTTCATGTGTTATTATATGAATTATAGAATATATGACTTTACTAAAGTTGTCAGTTACAAAGTGCTAATATCTTTCTCTTTTTCTTCCGGCTGTGACTTCCTGCAGCTCTGAAGGTATGAACCAGAGCCTTTTATTAATCATTATTTATATAAAAGTGTAAAAAGTATGTCAAATGTTTAGACTTTTGAACAAAGCTATTGTTCATCGTCAGCAGCTGTTTCTGGTTTAAGGCTTAGTGGGGTCTTCCAGCTCTTACTTTGTGGACTTAACTAACTCCATTCTCTGTACACTCTGCCTTAAACAGGAGAAGAACATGGGACATGAGGTAGTTTTTATTTAAAAACATCTGTTGCTTTGTTCCCACGAGCCAACATTTCTAAGGCTTTCTTCTTATATATGACATTTCACACAAAAACAAGAAAACAGTTTCTTGTGCAATGAACAGCCTGCAGTGTTTAGAGACCACAACAGAGCAACTTGAACAGATTTTAATTGGATTTGAACAGGTTTTAACTGGATTTGAACAGGTTTTAACTGGATTTGAACAGGTTTTAACTGGATTTGAACAGGTTTTAGATGGATTTGAACAGGTTTAACTGGATTTGAACATGTTTTAACTGGATTTGAACATGTTTTAACTGGATTTGAACATGTTTTAACTGAATTTGAACAGGTTTTAACTGGATTTGAACAGGTTTTAACTGGATTTGAACATGTTTTAACTGGATTTGAACAGGTTTTAGATGGATTTGAACAGGTTTAACTGGATTTGAACAGGTTTTAACTGGATTTGAACAGGTTTTAACTGGATTTGAACATATTTTAACTAGATTTGAACATGTTTTAACTGGATTTGAACAGGTTTTAACTGGATTTGAACAGGTTTTAACTGGATTTGAACATGTTTTAACTGGATTTGAACAGGTTTTAACTGGATTTGAACAGGTTTTAACTGGATTTGAACAGGTTTTAACTGGATTTGAACAGGTTTTAACTGGATTTGAACAGGTTTTAGATGGATTTGAACAGGTTTTAGATGGATTTGAACAGGTTTTAGATGGATTTGAACAGGTTTAGATGGATTTGAACAGGTTTTAACTGGATTTGAACATGTTTTAACTGGATTTGAACATGTTTTAACTGGATTTGAACAGGTTTTAACTGGATTTGAACAGGTTTTAACTGGATTTGAACAGGTTTTAACTGGATTTGAACAGGTGTTAAATGGATTTGAACATGTTTTAACTGGATTTGAACAGGTTTAACTGGATTTGAACATGTTTTAACTGGATTTGAACATGTTTTAATTGGATTTGAACAGGTTTAACTGGATTTGAACATGTTTTAACTGGATTTGAACATGTTTTAACTGGATTTGAACATGTTTTAACTGAATTTGAACAGGTTTTAACTGGATTTGAACAGGTTTTAACTGGATTTGAACATGTTTTAACTGGATTTGAACAGGTTTTAGATGGATTTGAACAGGTTTAACTGGATTTGAACATGTTTTAACTGGATTTGAACAGGTTTTAACTGGATTTGAACAGGTTTTAGATGGATTTGAACAGGTTTTAGATGGATTTGAACAGGTTTTAGATGGATTTGAACAGGTTTTAGATGGATTTGAACAGGTTTAGATGGATTTGAACAGGTTTTAACTGGATTTGAACATGTTTTAACTGGATTTGAACAGGTTTTAACTGGATTTGAACATGTTTTAACTGGATTTGAACAGGTTTTAACTGGATTTGAACAGGTTTTAGATGGATTTGAACAGGTTTTAGATGGATTTGAACAGGTTTTAGATGGATTTGAACAGGTTTAGATGGATTTGAACAGGTTTTAACTGGATTTGAACAGGTTTTAACTGGATTTGAACATGTTTTAACTGGATTTGAACAGGTTTTAACTGGATGTGAACAGGTTTTAACTGGATTTGAACAGGTTTTAACTGGATTTGAACATGTTTTAACTGGATTTGAACAAGTTTTAACTGGATTTGAACAGGTTTTAGATGGATTTGAACAGGTTTTAACTGGATTTGAACAGGTTTTAACTGGATTTGAACATGTTTTAACTGGATTTGAACATGTTTTAACTGGATTTGAACAGGTTTTAACTGGATTTGAACATGTTTTAACTGGATTTGAACATGTTTTAACTGGATTTGAACAGGTTTTAACTGGATTTGAACATGTTTTAACTGGATTTGAACATGTTTTAACTGGATTTGAACATGTTTTAACTGGATTTGAACAGGTTTTAACTGGATTTGAACATGTTTTACCTGGATTTGAACAGGTTTTAACTGGATTTGAACAGGTTTTAACTGGATTTGAACAGGTTTTAGATGGATTTGAACAGGTTTTAACTGGATTTGAACAGGTTTTAACTGGATTTGAACAGGTTTTAACTGGATTTGAACAGGTTTTAACTGGATTTGAACAGGTTTTAACTGGACTTGGACATGTGTTTGTTGCAGGAGACTTGCAGTGAAGGAGAGCTTTGTTCAGTGGAAGCTCTGGACTCTGGCAGCTGCAGTACTTTGGCCTCATCTGTGATCGAAGTGGAGCCTGAACACGACCAACTCTCACCAAAACAAAACCAACACACACCGGATCAGTGCCGACAGGTTGGTTTTTAAAAAGTACCATTCCAAAGTCCATTAGTTACTGACATAAAAATGGAAACAGATGGAAGTGAAAATGTCAAGTGTAAATACGCTCAGTGTGTGTCCAGACCAGACCTTATTGAACCTTATTAAAAACAGCACTGAGAATGTTTCCAACAAACAAGTCAAGAGGGAATGACCTTTAATGTCAGATTGTCAGCGGTATTTGTTGAAAAGTCAACAGACTAATTAACTGCACAAGTCATCAATGTGTTACAGCCAAAGTGAGCGCAGGATGCAGAGAGGGTCAAGAGAATGGTCTAAAGACACCAGCGTGAAGAGAAGGATCTTTTACAAACATAATCGTCCAGTTTACTTTAAACACTCTCAGCATCTGTCCACACTAAAGATAACATCCACACAAAACACTCATAACCACTCTGAAACACTCACACTGCCCATTCACCGGTAAAACGGAAGGTCCCGCTGGTGGATCCTAAAATGGTGTCGTCTGAAGCTGAGATGTTTGTGTTGAAGGAAGAAGAGCCTGTGGAAGAGGAGCTGGTGACTGCTGCCTCTTCGTTGTCCATCACCGAAGAAATCCTGCAGCTCATCAACCAGAGCCGGACCAGAGACTCCCTCACAGCCATTCAGGACCAGGTGAGACTGGGTTTAGTCCTGGTTTAGTCCTGGTTTAGTCCTGGTTTAGACCCATATTTATTTCATCTTTTTTCTTCCAGGATTTAACTCAGGACCAACCCAAAGATGGCCGCCTTTTGCACAACTTCACATGTCCCTTGCCTCCCATTGCCTCCCATTCCAGCCCTGAAACACTACCCACGATGCACCAGGAGCCACTTTCCACAATGCACCGGGAGCCTCTTCCCACAATGCACCGGGAGCCTCTTCCCACAATGCACCAGGAGGAGGAAGAGGTTGAGAAGAGGGAAGAAGAAAATGTCATCCAAAGTGAAACTGTTGCTGAAAATGAGCCTATTTTTGAAGAAGATGAAGAAGAAGAAACTCCTATTGAACAAACGAACAAAGAAAGTTTTGTAGAAGAAGTTAGCGATAATGAAATAAAGCAAGACATAAATGATTTAGAAGTGAAAACTGAATCAGAAACGTTCATTAAAGTAAATACAACTGACGAAAGCATTGCATTTTTAACTCAGGCATCAAATTTTGATGTCAAAAGGCGATGTCCGACACGAGGCGCTCTACGAAGAAAACGCGACAAGAAAATCATTGAAAAGATCCGCAGTTATTACGAAGCGGCCGCCGAAGACGAAGACGAAGAAGAATCGATAAAAGACGGCGAAAACAATGACCAAGATTCAAAGGAAAAAAGAAGAAGCAGTTTTTCGCAGATCCCTCCTGGTTTAGTGAAAGAGTCTGTGTCGAGGTTTAGCTCCAACAAGAATCCAGAAATTTCGAAGATGGAAATAAAATTGGAAGAAGAGGAGATTGTAGAAGTGGATAAAGAAGATAATGACAAAGAAATTTGTCAAGAAATCCATTGTGAAGTTGTAGAAGAAGAAGAAATGACTGAGAAACAAGAGGAAAGTGAAAAAGAAAAAGAACAAGATGAGTCAAAACAAACTTGTATTGAGTCTGAAGTTGACAAAATGGAGGCTTATCCAACTTCGACAAAGCTCAAAGAAGGGGATGTTGATAAAAATAAAGGTGAGAGTGTTTCCAGCGGGACAAAAGTGGGCCGTTGGTCGCGACATTCGAGGATTGTCTCCGCAAACCGAGCCTTATTTGAGGGAATGGCGTCAGACGTGGCACGGATTGGATTGTTTGAGGCCGGTCCCGTCGCCGACTTGGTGGTTCTGGAAAACTCCGAGAGGATCCTGAGTAAAGTCCATACCTTAGCGAGGATGTACAGCGAGAAAGCCAACCAAATGAAAGTCCCGCTGCATCAGAAAAAAAAGATTTTCAGCCAGTCGTGGAGCTCGGGGGCGGGGCTTACAGGTGTGGCAAGGAGTAACGGCCAATCACAGCGCAGAGTGTCAACAAATGAGGAAAACCGGAAAGAGAAGATACAGGAAAACCAGACTTTAAAAGAAGGAAGTTCTGAGGAAAGTCCAGTTCAAACCAAGAATGAAACGAGGGCCGAGACCTGGACTAACAGCAGGATTTACTCAAGTCCTGGTTCGAGCCAAAGTGACAACAAAGTCCAGGAAGAAAAGGCAGTGAAAAGTGATCAGAGGCAAGAAAATGGTGAGTCCTAGATCTGGTTTTATCTTGGTTTGGTATATGTTTAGTCCTGGTTTGGTTCTAGTCTAAGTTTCTATCTTGAAGTAATTCTGGATTTCCCAGATTTAAACCTGGTTTCAGTTCCAGTTGAGACCTGGATTAATCCTTGGTTCAGCCCTGTGCTTTTGTTCTTCGTGTATTCTTAATTTTTCTTTCTTTCTTTCTTTATTTAGTCTCAGTTCAGCCCCATCTTTATGTAGACCTCCTCTTGATCCTGTTGTAATGACTCGTCCCTGTCTTTTGTCCAGACTTGACCGCCCTGGGGTCTGCTGGTCAGCCCTGGACCAATGATGTTGCTCTGTCCAGGCCTCGTGACTCCACCTCCGCTCTGACCCCCTCCAGCTCCGGCTCCGAGGCCTGTCCTGCTCCAGCCATGACCCAGGATTGGAGCTCTGTTCTGGGACACACAACCTCAGACGTCCCCCTTGGAACCTCCAGTCACTCGGAGCAACAATTTGACCAGAGAGACGAGACAGAGGACAAACGGTGAGTGGTGTTTGTGACTTTTACAATGTTGCATCTGAAACAATCAAACGATAAACGATAAACAATTTGATTGACTTGGTCTGATTTACAGAGACACATTATTTAGTCTTAAAGCAAAAAAACACTGCAGGCTTCAAAAAGTCTGATAACCCAACAGCAACCCCACAACAACTTTGCAGTTATGATTTACATGACTTTATATACTGTCATAAACATAAACAATAACTGTGGGCTGCCCGATGAGCGTTCATGTCCAGACGTAGGTCTCGCTAACCAGATAACACAAGAATTTAAAATATAGAAGAAGAGCCAGATATCAAAGATTGGAAGTGCCTGAACACGTTTGTTGTCAGGGCCTCAACAACATGTGTGCATCAAATACAAAAATAAGTTCAAGTGAAAGTAGCAAACAATGGAAAAACAGAAGACAGGCTCACTTTCACATCAGCAATTGTTTATGAAAACTACTTTAAAGTGATATACAACATTAAAGAGCATGCATCAGGTTTCTTCATAGCTTTTCTCAATATTACATTTAAGAACTGTACCAATTTCCTACATTTTAGGGCCTCACTACATAATGTCATAGGTTCTGCTTCTGTTTAATGCAATGTAGACAAAGTTAAAAATAAAAACTAACTTAACATTTAGTGCAATTTCTCTTTGAATATTTTTTAAGCAGGAAAATATTACAGTTTGGGCCTGGCTCAATGTAAAACAGTTTTCAGCAGGTTTCTGCCGAACATGAAGACCATACATTTATACAAACACACAGACTGAGAGAGGCAGCATTAGGATGAGGCTATATAACAGGCTTTTTTTACGCACATGTTTGTGCCTGATTTTGATTAAAGAGATTTTGGTAAAGTTATGGTTTGCGTCGTTGTTTAGCCCTAATTTAAACCTGGTTTGGTTCTGGTTTAAATCCTGCCATGCTTCTATTTGTGTTGGGCCTTAGTCGTGTCTCTTTACTTTTTCTGATGTGTCAGAATGAGTTTTTTTTTAGCTCTAACGCGTTTCAAATTTGACAACATTGCTCATCACTGTAAACATACTTGTTTCTCTGTCAGTTTGACTAATGACTCTCTCCTGGTTATTTGCAGGTCCAAACAGAGAAGAGGAGACATGTGTGTTTGCACCACAACCAAGCCGAGCAGTTACTCTCAGGAAATAACACCAGCGCTAAATGAAAAAGCCCAAAACTATTTACAACTCGACACAGAGGAGTCAGCCAAAGGCGAAGGGCAAGCACACACACATAACTTACTGGAACTGCGTAGCTCCATGGAAGAAGAAGCCCAGGATGAAACATCTTGGCTGGGATACAAAAGTTCCAGTCTGTTGGACCTGAGTGGTCAGATAAAAAAGAAGCCAGTTGACAAATATTTGGAGCAGCAACACCTTCAAACGAGTTCTGATGTGACATTTGAGCTCTCTGTTACAAAAAGCACAAATGTAGAAGCTCCAGAGGATAAAGTGAGATTAGAGTCATTGGTTCAAATCTCATCAGGGCAAGTCAAAAACCAATCAGAGAAGAAGGTTTTGGCCAAAGAAGAAAATGCTTTACCAGAGCATTATACTTCTATGGAATCAGACCATGGGTTGAATGAAGAGAAGCCTCATGGAGAAGCAGCTCATCTGGGATACCAACGCCAAAGTGTCCCCCTGTTCCATTCTGGAGGTCCAAAGACAGAACATCCAAATACACACACAACGTTGATTGAAGAAGAAGCCCAGGGAGAAGCACAACATCTGGGATACAAAGAAACAAATGTCTCCCTGTTAGATGGTGGAGGTCCAACAAAAGGGCACCCAATTACGTTTATAAAAACACCCCCCCAGATGCCCCAAGAACAAGCCCAAAGAGAAGCACCTCATCTGGGATACAAAAGACGAGATTTCCCGTTGTCCGACTTTGATTCTGAAGGTCTGATTAAAGATGAACAGAAAGGGAAATCAATCTTGCTGCCTTCATCTTCAAATATATCCTCCGAGTCTTCTGTCTCTAAAACCACAGCCTCCAAAGATAAAATTAGATGGTTGTCGGTTCAAAGCCCGGGTCGGTCTCTGGACTGTCTGCCAACATTCATCAACCAGAAGCCTGCAGATGTGCCGACTGCGACCGGAAAACACACTGCACCCAACACCAGCTGCGACAGAAACAACTGTTCTCATGAGCAAAGGTACAGCTGTTTAATTCCTATTCTTCCTTCTTTTCGTAAATGCCTGTATTTTTCAAATGTCATGTGGAGTAAGTTTAGTTCTTGGTTTAGAAACAGCAACATTAGTTTTAGTTTTAGTTTTAGTTTTAGTTTTAGTTTTAGTTCATGGCCCTGGTGGGAAATGTTTAGTGGAAGTTAATAAAGAGCAGGGAACTTCTTTCTGATTCTTGAGCCAAAAATGTACATAAAGCTATAAAATGATCATCTCACTGCCTCCCTGCCTAAAACAACCAAATATTTAATCATTTTCAGGATTGTAACTTTTCAAATGCCAGTTTGAAAACAAAATGTTACTGTTTATTTAGAATAATAGACAGTTTTATAGTGTCAGATTTAAAATGTTGCAGCCTCGAAAAGAGACCCAGAATCTGAAGCTGTCATGTCATGATACGTGTCCATCCATAGAGGGTGCCCAGAGGGAGAAGAGTGTCAGAGTCACTGACATTAGAAAAATATAAAACAAAAAACATTCTTGGCATTAGACATGTTCTTTTTATTTGACAAACATCAAATATAATAGCAGCATAATACAAAAGGAACTGAACTTAAAAATTTTGTTCGGGTTGCCC
>CM044550.2:3922281-4017281 GCA_024416835.2 Perccottus glenii | reverse complement strand
GATAAGGTTTCAACCTTATCTGAAGCCTTGGTGTCAAATATTTTAATGTATTTAATGTTGAATGTTTGTTCTGGGTGTACTTGTGTATCCACTGCATTTTATACAAGACACATTTTAAATCAATGACCCGACAATACTAACTAACTAACTAAATAACTAATCAACTAATCCATCCATCCATGTCTAAACGAGAACTAAACTGGACTGTGCCATAAAAACAGATGCACTTTACAAGAAGGACTCGAATCAGGACTAAACAAGGTCTCAGTTATGACCATATTTGGTATGTTATTTTTACTATATAACAAACATATCACTCTTAGTAAAAAAACCTAAATATCAGGATTCAATTATTTTGTGAAGATTACGGCATCCTGCTGCACTGGAAGATAGTTCAAAGTTCTGAGCAGCACATGTGGAATATGAGTGTGTTAATAACAGTGAGTAGTTCTAAAACACAGTTTGGTTAGTTTGGCTTCGACTCAGTCTCTCCAGGAGCAGAAATTAAACAAATGGAGTCCTGATGGATCTACTCCTTAATTTAACTATAACTTCTTGTTTTTTCTTCCTAATAATGTTGGTAAAATACTGATTGTGTATTTCCTTTAGGAACCAGAGGGGTTCAGGACCAACCAGACCTTCTTGCCAGACCTCCAGTCCTGCTTTGGCTGCTCTCACTCCAGGTTCAAACCTCAACACGGCCCCTTCCTCTGCGTTCAGAACTAGCCTCCATCAGCGCTCTCCTTCTCCTGATTCTTCATCTGTTCGAAACACACCTTGTTTGTCGCCGCTCAGACCCACTCCGGTGTCGCCCCTAAATGATGGCTTGACTTACACAGATTCAAGTTTCACAAGAGCCACAAATACTGCAGTGCAATCTGTAAAAACTGGTCCATCTTCCTCTCCAAGTCTGCCATCTTCATCTGCATTTACTCGATCTTTAGCTGCATCCTGCATCAGCCAGTCCATAAGCCAGTCTATGTCCAAAAAGACTCCTTCAAATACCAACCCCAAAAGCCCTTCGTCTACTACTTCTTTACCTTCAACTTTACATTTGAGACAACGTTCGCCTTCTCCAAAACTCTCTACAGAAACAAACCAACATCAAAAGTCTTTTCTGTGGTCGGCCCAACCTCTCACGAAGGGGCAAAATCCACCAAGTTCATACCTTCAATCCAACACAAACAACAACAATAATCTAGGAAATGCCCATTCTAGCTTCAACTGGGCGGCTAATGGAAGCGCTAATGACGCAGTATTTGAGGAAAACCACGAAACAGTTTGGTCTGCGTCTCACAATCGTGTGGCTCGACCGTTTTGCGCTTCAGAACCAAATTCTCGAGCACAATCCCCAACTTCGTTCAATCGTTTATGCTCCCCTCCTCCGCAGCACGACTTCTCTTCCCCGATGGCGAACAAACCGCCCAACCCTCGAAGACCGGGAAGCACTCATAACCCACTCGGGCTAACGTTAGAGCTCAACCGAGCTCTTTCAACAAGTTCTTCTTCCTGTTTGAGCCCGAGGATTCTGTCTCCTCCTCCTATTGGGGTGTCTGTGAATGCTTGGACTAATAATATTGCAACTCCTCAACCACGAAACCCCATATTCTCTCCTTGTCCTTCACCGACTTCTGCTTATCCAACTTTTTCACCAACTTCCTTGCGTAATTCCCGAGCTGTTTCACCATCTTTTTCATCTACACCCAAAACTGCTCAACCTCTACGACGATCATTCTCTACAAACTTAGCCGACAGACCCATGAGCCCTGTGAGGAGCAACCCCAATGGAGCACCCCGTTCCTGGACAGAGAGCAACCGAAGGTCCCTCAACTTTAACGGAAGTGTTCATGGATCGTTCGACCAACAGGAATCCGGTTTGAGCAGTCCCAGAATTGGATGGATGTCGCCTGCTCTGGCCTGTCTTAGCCCTAGTAGTGGACTCCAATCCCCAGTGTCGCCAAGTAAGTTTACTCCAGGGCGAGGTGCTGTTTCTGGGCAGCATTTCACCATTGATTCAGGAGAGACACAGGGACAATCCACCATTTTGTTTAACCCATCAGAAAAGCAAAAGGCAGAATGGGACAACTCAGAATTAGAAGATGGAAATTGTCGTAGCCAGATTATTTGTGCCTACGTAGCTCGTGCGTCAAAGCCCCCATATCATTCAGACTCAAATCAAATGGCGGCTCACCAAAACCATGTTACTCCAGCTTTATCAACGAGATTGTCCCCTTCACCGTTCGGCCAGTCGTCCCAAGTCAAACCGACCAATCAGAAAACGAGCTACGCCACCACGGTGAACCTGCAGATCGCTGGCAGCGGCAGGATCACCTCGTTCAGCACAGCACAGGTCAGTCTCACCCAGACTCTGCAGAATGGGCCAATGGGACAGGGGTTAACGAGGAGGGTCAACGTGAACGGACTTACACCGCTTCCTCAGTGAAAGAGGAACAAAACTATACAAGGAACTGATTGGATGAAGAGAGGAGTTTATGGAGGTCTTTGTTACTTGTAAACTTACCAATTCTATTAATTTTAACAGTCACAGTAGTCTCAGGTTAAGCCCCGCCCCCTGAGAGCTCCCTCATTAGTTTAACTCAGAATTGACAAAGTCTCTTGGAAAAGGGATGGAACGTTTTAACCTTCAAACCTTTTCTTGACCAAAGGTAATACTTCTTTGGTCAATTGAGCCCAAACATGAAAGTCCATAATGTAGACAAGAAACTGGTAAATTCAAAGTGGGCCATACTTGTGACTTGAAATTTAGATTACCCAGTTGTCTTGAATACTGTCATTTGACAAAGGTTTAACAAATGAGAGAAGACAAGTGGTGGTTGGACCAAGATTTAAAACTGGTTTTATTTCAATTTTATTTTAATTTTATTTCAACCCCATTCAACACACAGAGGTTTAATCTGACAGATGAATTCATGAAAATAATCTGTTCTTCTCGTAGTGTCTTTTTAGTGCTGGACTCATCTCCTGTAGGGGGCGCTGTGAGGCTCATGGAACTGGTTTGTAGCAGTCTTAGTGTTCATGCCTGCTTGTCTGCTCTGATTTGTTGAACAAAAAAAAGACTATGCTGTCATTGAAAACAATTATTCACAACACCAACCTTGCTTTTACTCATCCAAAATTTTATTGTGGGTGTAACCTTAGTCTAGTCTTATGTGTTGCTGCCAAGAAAAACTTCTTTGACGAGCAGCAAAAAGCAATGAGACCAGAGAAAATAAATATATATATATAAATATATAAATATATATATAAATATATATATATATATATATATATATATATATATATATATATATATATATATATATATATATATATATATATATACACGTGAATAAGTCACTTTTGTAAAAACAATTACTTTTTATTTTTATAATATTCATTTAAAAGGCTTCCTTTGGCCAGTGTTTAACTGTGGTTTTAATAATAATCTATTCTTTTATGTTTATTCCAATAATATTTTATTGCTTATTTATAAGTTTCTCGTTGGCACTTACAATCCTTACATGTTTGAACAGTGTTCCCCACCGTTTGAGTCTTTTATGCAAATCTATGTTGAGGCGTGTCTGGCAAAGCTTCAGACCAATACGGCTTCTGTATCTGTTTTCTTCTTTTTCAGGAGTAGACTTGTTCTCTCATGGCCAGGTTGTGCCACAATCTAAATGTTAATAGTTTCTATTATTGGCAATTGCCTGACGTTCCTTAAAGGTCATAAGAAAGTCACAGATGAGCCGACTCTTTACTATCAGCCCTTTTCCACATCCACTGACTTCCAGACTGGACCTGTTTCTATTTGTGTAAACCTTTTTTTCACTTGGAACCTATCCTTCAAGGCCCAGCAACCTGCCCTGTGTGTGCTTCTCTTTCTTCTGTTGGGTTCAGTTTGAATAATGTAGTTTTTATATTAGAGCACAAACACAAAAACAATAGAATACAAACACTGTCAGAGAGTTTGGGTTCAAGGACAAAGCTGTGTGATTGCACACTAGCACAGCTGAATATTCTGTATAAAAAGGGGTTCAAACATTTGTGCAACTCAACCCTCAAGTGTGGAAGTATTGCACACAGCTGCAGAGAGTCTGAAAGTGACACAGACATAAACATTTCCAAGTTCATGAGTGTGTTTCTCTCCAGAATGTGTTCTGGGCCTATACCATTTCATCAGACAGTCACAAATATTAAAGTCAATCCTCGTTCAAAAGCAGAACACTGAGGAGAATGATTAAAAAGGACCAACTCGAGAATCTGCCAGATATCTGCCTTTGAACACGTTTGATATGGTCTGATGTCTAAAGCAGTTTATAATGGGTTACCTTTGACCTCGGTAATAGACTGGCATTAAAGAGGGTTAATGACATGAAAACTATTGGGATCCATAAATAAATAATGTAAGTATAGATAGAATAGAATATCTTTGATGAAAAATTGGATGCAATCCTTTGGTGCAAATATATTAACAAACGACTATAGCTTTGTCTGGCGTCAATAACACATTAATTCCTTTATAGTGCAGTATATAGTCTTCACGTTCAAATGTCTAGTGACTGAAATGTAGTGCACTCAAAGTTTCCCATAATGCATCAATAAAAGAAAAGACCAAAATGCCAAGACAAGACGCAGTTATATTAATACATATTTCACAGAAGTCCATTTTCAGTGGCATTCAGCTGACTTTAAATGTACATCCTGTCATAAAGCAAGTGAACTAATCTCTCTTTTAAAGACAAAGTGCATCTGCTTCAACAAATACTCCACCATAGATCTACTCGACTACAGATCTACTGGACCATAGATCTACTGGACCATAGATCGACTGGACCATAGATCTACTGGTCCATAGATCTACTGGACCATAGATCTACTGGACCATAGACCTACTGGTCCATAGATCTACTGGACCATAGATCTACTGGACCATAGATCTACTCGACTACAGATCTACTGGTCCATAGATCTACTGGACCATAGACCTACTGGACCATAGATCTACTGGACCATAGATCTACTGGACCATAGATCTACTCGACTACAGATCTACTGGACCATAGATCTACTGGACCATAGACCTACTGGTCCATAGATCTACTGGACCATAGATCTACTGGACCATAGATCTACTCGACTACAGATCTACTGGACCATAGATCTACTGGACCATAGACCTACTGGACCATAGATCTACTGGACCATAGATCTACTCTACAGATCTACTGGACCATAGATCTACTGGACCATAGACCTACTGGACCATAGATCTACTCGACTACAGATCTACTGGACCATAGATCTACTGGACCATAGATCTACTCGACTACAGATCTACTGGACCATAGATCTACTGGACCATAGACCTACTGGACCATAGATCTACTGGACCATAGATCTACTCGACTACAGATCTACTGGACCATAGACCTACTGGACCATAGATCTACTGGACCATAGATCTACTCGACTACAGATCTACTGGACCATAGATCTACTGGACCATAGACCTACTGGACCATAGATCTACTGGACCATAGATCTACTGGACCATAGACCTACTGGACCATAGATCTACTCGACTACAGATTTACTGGACCATAGATCTACTGGACCATAGACCTACTGGACCATAGACCTACTGGACCATAGATCTACTGGACCATAGATCTACTGGACCATAGACCTACTGGACCATAGACCTACTGGACCATAGATCTACTGGACCATAGATCTACTGGTCCATAGATCTACTCGACTACAGATCTACTGGACCATAGATCTACTCGACTACAGATCTACTGGACCATAGATCTACTGGACCATAGATCTACTCGACTACAGATCTACTGGACCATAGATCTACTGGACCATAGATCTACTGGTCCATAGATCTACTGGTCCATAGATCTACTCGACTACAGATCTACTGGTCCATAGATCTACTGGACCATAGATCTACTGGACCATAGACCTACTGGACCATAGATCTACTCGACTACAGATCTACTGGACCATAGATCTACTGGACCATAGATCTACTGGTCCATAGATCTACTGGTCCATAGATCTACTCGACTACAGATCTACTGGACCATAGATCTACTGGACCAGAGTGTGTCACAGCAACACAACTTTACGTTTTGCCACAGCATTTGTCTCCTTTAGAGTTTCAGTTTCAGTATGATGCCTGAAACGTTACACAGTGTTGCTTTAAGGTACTTTATTACAGCCGCACGTAGAGCCTGAGGGGTTAGGCCCACAGGGAGTGACAGGCCCACAGGGAGTGACAGGCCCACAGGGAGTGGACTCAGACACAGATGATAAAACATAGAATATAATGCACTGTAGTTTTATTGGCCCCATGAGGAAGTTGGGTTTCATAATAAGAACAAGACAGGACATTTCAACAAACACATTAACTATAGACTGGTGATGTATTACTGAAGACCGACCAAGACCACAAACAGCATTTGTCAGTTCTTAGGACGGGATGAAAACCTCAATCCTTAGATTTTCAATTAAACATCTGGTTCTAACTCTGTCTCTTTCACTAAACACTGAGACTGTAAACCTTTAGCGTTAGATTTCTGTTTTCTGGGATCTACTACAGAGTGTTGTACCCTGGTTCTGGTCTTGACTCGGTCTTGATCTGACACGGTTTTGGTATGGACTACAGGTCTTGTCTTGGTCTTGATACTCTCTGGTCTTGGTCAGTGCGGTCTTGACTACAGCACTACTATTTACTAAATAAAGATCACATCAGAACAAATCTGTTATTACAAGGTCATAACATAAAGTTTCTAAATTTCTCTTTACTGTATTCCATTATAACCATGTGTTAGCATGTCATTACCCTGTTATTACTGAGCATGCATTTCTTTTTCCAAAGAATCCACAAGAGAAAGGCCTTCTTTTCTTGGTCTTGACCTGCAGCTCATGACCGAAGATAAAAATATGAACATTTTTGATGCCTGCCACTGAATCGTCCAATCAGCTCACATTTATAAAAGCCAGTATTTGTCCATGTGTAAACCTAAAAAGTATAAATATGTCAACATTACAGGTAAAGGTGATGGTAATATATGATTTTAAGTTGAATATTTATGTTTGTATGTATGTATTTTGAGATTTTGTTGTTTTTGTGTCAGTACTTCACCTTTGCTTCTGTGCCACTGTTTCTTGTTTATTCTTTATGAAACAGAGCTTTGTGTTTTTGGGGAAAGGGAGAATGTACCTTCAAATGTCAATGAAAAAATAAAAGTGTGGTGCAAAAACAAAGAAACATCTGGAGTTTTAATTCTTTTATTGGCTTTCTTTGACTCCTAACTCATCACTCTTTGTATTTGGATGTTATGTGTTTCCCAGAAATCAGCTTTAGTCGAGTAAGTCTGCTGTAACACAGGGATTAGATTCTGGCCGAAGATAAAAATACAGTTAAAAATAAAAGTATAAATACCCTCAGTCCAAATACGGTCTGCCTGGAGTTTATATCAGGGGAGAAATTAGTCAATACTATTACTCACACTATTGAGTAAATATCCTGGAACACATTCCCAAAGAACACACACACAGCCTAGTCATGCACAGCAGCAGGAGTCTAACCAGCAACTTTCATTCATAACTTTCACAGATGAGCTGTTTCAAGTAACATTTTCATTTATTTATTTATTAGACACTTTATCCAAAGCGACTTACATTAAGCTTTTATTCACCAGTGTTACAGCTGGAACACCACTAGAGGAACGAGGGTTAAGTGTCTTGCTCAAGGACACAAGGACAGTATGGTAAAATGCAGAAACGGATGAGAGTGTGAATTTGATTTTCACAGTTTAATCCTGAAGTTTATTGTAACAGAATCATCTAGGCTTTATTATGAAGGTTTTAGGTTTGTCCAATCACAGCTTGTTTAAGGTAAAAAAAGTAGTGTTCCCATTGGTTGACACTGACGTCAATAACAAAATAAACCAACACAGCTCAAAAAAAGTTCAGCATATGAAACGTGGATAAATGTTGTCAATGCTTCAACACATATTTAACGCGACAGAGATAATTACAGTCTAATATATCATTCTATATTCAGTTACTTCACCAAACACTGACCTCCATGAGTCTGGACCTGGACTGTTCAGGTGTTTTATTACAGTACATAGTTCCTGGTCTGTCCATACGCTCTGGTCTCAGTCAGTGACGTCTTGACAACACTAATGCTTCACTCCTTTGATAAATCATAAAGCCATCAATTTGACATTTAATAAAATCCATATCACTTTTTTCCGTTTGGACGAGAATAATTTCCCTTCTGCATCACAGCTGTTTTTTTTTTCCTCACATAAAAAGAATTCCCAAATGTCAGTCTGAGATACGTCCTGCAATAGTGGTTTCACAACAACCTCAAAGTTATTGCAAAGCAGTATAAGGTCAGGCCAATGTCTCCTTTCTCCTGCGTCCTGTTCTGTTAAAAAGAAAAGAAAAAGAAAAGCAGCAGTGTGGCATAAACCTCTTAATCTTCAGAGTGAGTGGAGCTGGAGCCGATCCCAGTTGTTTTTGATCCGTGCTGTAATCTGACTGACCTTTGTGTTTGGAAAGATGTTTATCTGTTCAGTCTTTACGGCTCACTTTCACATTCGCTCAGCTGTGAACCCGAGTTAAGTCCTTGCAGCTGCACGATCTCTCTGGGTAAGAACACATTCACTGTAGTTAATTCTAACTGATTTACTTTACTTACACAATAGACAATGTAGACTTGTTACTTAAAATGTGTGTAACAAGGCTCGCTAAATTCTTGCTGGACTTAACCAGGTCTAAACCACAACTAACCCAAGACTAAACCAGGTCCAAGCACATCCTAATGCCCCGGTTAAACTTCAAGTACAAAAGACTGAAAACAGGACTAAACCAGAAGAAAACCAGGAAGGAAACAGGACTTATCGAAGACCCTGAACATGGCCTTTCTCCAGGAACACACTAGAGGGCGCTGTTTGTCCAACTGTACCTCCTCAGCTCCATCTTTTACCTCTGCTCATTTGAATACTGTTGATTAATATTGTTTTGTTTCATTTTTTTATTTATTTTTTGTTCACTCTGGGGAAAGATAAAGTAATGTTTTCATTTAGAATTTATGAGGCTCCTTCTGTTCAGGCTTGTCTAGATGCCTGTGGTTTTACTTAAAATGAAGTGGGCTTCAGAGGTTTTACCCTCAATAACCCAGGTTTAACCCGGTCTTACCCAGGTTTAACCCGGTCTAACCCAGGTTTAACCCGGTCTTACCCAGGTTTAACCCGGTCTAACCCAGGTTTAACCCGGTCTTACCCAGGTTTAACCCTCAATAACCAAGGTTTAACCCAGGTTTTACATGGTCTAACCCAGTTTTTACCCAGTCTAACCCAGGTTTTACCCGGTCTAACCCAGGTGTGAGTGTGACACTGTGCTGTGGTATGCAGCAGCAGTAAAAGGCTCAACAGAGCTGTTGCTGCAGGGCTCTGTCTTGAAGGTGGAGCCAAGTCCTCATATAATCCTGTCAGGCCCCGGCTCCCTCCCACATGCACAAGACCACGAGAGTCTGAAAGGACTACACTGAGACACATGGACCAGAAAATGGACCTTTCGGGTGGGTCTTGTTGAGATTTTTTGTTCAAGGCTGAGCTTTTCTGAGATTTAAACAAATCTAAAACAAACACTGGGATTTAAATGTGAGGAGAGCAAACTGAGACTGGACTGTGAATTAATCTGGATCTGCAGTAGAGTTTTGGGGATTAGAGTGGATCTTAACCAGGACTAAACCAAGGATTTAATTGATTACAGAAGGAATCATTCAGGACTAAATCATATTCTATAAAAGCATAAAAGAAAGACTAAACCAGGACATAAACACTAAAACCGAGCTACACCAGGATTAAACAAATTTGGACTAAACTGGGACTAAGAACAGCTCTGCCCTCAGGACTAAAGTGCGATTAAACCAGGACTACACCAGGATTAAACCCAGTACTTCAAACTTTTCAACTCAATACTATTCCCTTCAAGCTCATTAGTAATCGACAAGAGCCACTACAAACCCTACTGTGCACGACCTGAACGATCTGCTAAAAGCTCTGGGATAAAAACTGTATCTAAGTCTGGAAGTGTGAGTCTTCAGTGCAGTGCAGCGCCCTCCGGTGGATCCCAGAGGAAACACCTGGACTGAGCCAAGACTTAACCAGGACTAAACCAGAACATCCTCTGTCTCTTCGTCTGGTTCAGGTTCAGTCTTAGGTCAGGTCTTGGTGGTTCTACATGGTCTCGGTGGAGGACTTTCTGGAGCTGCGGTGCATTCAGGTGCAGCAGAATGTGGGACACAGCTGCAGCGTCTGAGAGGATGCCATGCTGACAGAAAGGAAGGCTGTGTGTCTCCTGTGTCTGACCGCGCTCATGCCTCTGACTGTGACCCTGCAGCAATGCACTCGAGATGGACTCATTTACATCAACAACATCATCGAACAGGCCTTTCAATGGGTACGAAGTCCAGCTAGAACCAGGTCTACAAGGTCTGGAAGGAGGGGGCAGGGTAAAGATGGATTTCAACAGGTTTTAGCTGGATTTGTGCAGGTTTTAGCTGGATTTGTGCAGGTTTAAGTTGGATTTGTGCAGGTTTAAGTTGGATTTGTGCCGGTTTAAGTTGGATTTGTGCAGGTTTAAGTTGGATTTGTGCAGGTTTAAGTTGAATTTAAACAGGTTTTAGCTGGATTTGTGCAGGTTTAAGTTGAATTTGAACAGGTTTTAGTTGGATTTGTGCAGGTTTTAGCTGGATTTGTGCAGGTTTAAGCTGGATTTGTGCAGGTTTAAGTTGGATTTGTGCAGGTTTAAGTTGAATTTGTGCAGGTTTAAGTTGGATTTGTGCCGGTTTAAGTTGGATTTGTGCAGGTTTAAGTTGAATTTAAACAGGTTTTAGCTGGATTTGTGCAGGTTTAAGTTGAATTTGAACAGGTTTTAGCTGGATTTGTGCAGGTTTAAGTTGGATTTGTGCAGGTTTAAGTTGGATTTTTGCAGGTTTAAGTTGGATTTGTGCCGGTTTAAGTTGGATTTGTGCAGGTTTAAGTTGAATTTGAACAGGTTTTAGCTGGATTTGTGCAGATTTAAGTTGGATTTGTGCAGGTTTAAGTTGAATTTGAACAGGTTTTAGCTGGATTTGTGCAGGTTTAAGTTGGATTTGTGCAGGTTTAAGTTGGATTTGTGCAGGTTTAAGTTGGATTTGAACAGGTTTTAAAGGCTGGTTGAGCTGACAGTGGTGTGAACACAGTTTAAGTCATGATTCATTTTAAAAACTCCCTATTTATTTGACAAACAGGTATTAGGGACTATATTAGTAACTACAGTGTTGGACAAAATGATTAGAACACCTGACAAATCTGAAAATAGAACTTTTTTGCTCCAAAACATGATTTAATTAAATACTGTTCATGAAGCCTGCTCTGATCCAAACAAATATCAGATGAAGTGAGTCTTTTAACTTTAATATTTGGTGTGTTAACCTTTGGCAGCAGCACATCTCTCTGGCATCAGGTCAGTTTATGTCTGAGAACTTAACACTGATCCAGGTCCAGGGCTTCTTCTGAGAACGAACAGGACGGTGTGGCTCTAAAAGTGAAACAGGCAGAGCTGTTTTTTGTGGAAAATGATCTAAATCTTCTGATGCTCTATTTAGAGGATAATAATGACTTTATAGATGTTGAATTGGTTTTGTGGGTATTTTAATGGACAATTCAACAAAAACAACTGAAACCTCTTAAATAAATAATGTGTTCTAACAATATTGGCCAACACTGTAGGTTTTTAATAAAACCATCTCAGGTTGAAATATTTAATGAGCTAGTCCTCCACTGTGTCATGTCCTTGTGTTTCTTTTTGGAATCGTAACCCTAACCCTTAAATGAGAGGCACATGAGATCAGGATGTTGAGTCTTTGTGGGAGTGCTTTAGAAGTGTGTTCACACGACAGAACTGACAACTGGCTTCTGTCAGCACAGTTTATTCATTTATTCATAGTGCCCTGTCATGAACTGTTTGGAATTAAAAAAACAAATATTGTGCCAGGTTTTGAACCAGTAGGAGCAGTTCTACAGATTCCTACCAAAAAGAATTTAAAAAACATACACAAGCTTTTTTTTTTTTCAGTTTGTGACTCCTTAATTAGCCTTAATACTGTCGTGTCATTTCAGTTCAACAACAACTGATCTCTGTTTCGATATTCAGTTATTTAAAATTGAGAGTTTAGAGTTTAGCTTGTATTTGGTTGTTACGTCCTTCACTCGCTTCATAAAAGACCGAGACAAAGAACATTCAGTTGGACAGAGCTTTAAAAAGTGTTTGTGACTTCAATGAATGTTGTTAAAAATGCAAATTATCCACAAGGCCACACCCTAACTTCCAGGTGCGTGAATGATGTCTAAAGTGCAGATATAAACCAGGTCTGAACCAGGTCTGGATTACACTTGTTTGTCTGACTCTGTTAGAACTAATGACATATAATTATAAAACATGCATCTCAAGAGTGTTGTTACTCTGTTTTGCTCCAAATGTTCAGAGGGCGTGTCTGCTGCCACCTGCTGGACAGCTGCTGTATGTGTTTGTTAATGATGGAGTAACGACTGCACTGACCGAGACCAAGTCATGTCCAAAACCAGAGACCAAGACCAAGACCACACCAAGACTTTAGTCGACCATGTAAGGTCGAGGGCAGGTCAAGACTCAGTCCAGACCGGAACCAGTCCACAATACACTTTCCAAGTCCTAGACCAGGTCCAGACTCACGGAGGTCGGTGTTTGAAGGAGACAGAGTTAGTCCGGTCTTAGACCAGGTCCAGACTCACGGAGGTCAGTGTTTGAAGGAGACAGAGTTAGTCCGGTCTTAGACCAGGTCCAGACTCTTGGAGGTCAGTGTTTGAAGGAGACAGAGTTAGTCCGGTCTTAGACCAGGTCCAGACTCACGGAGGTCAGTGTTTGAAGGAGACAGAGTTAGTCCAGTCTTAGACCAGGTCCAGACTCACGGAGGTCAGTGTTTGAAGGAGACTTTTGTTTTAAATGTGTGGAGTCTTGTAAAAGCATCTGGGTTGTTCCAGAACGTCAGGAGCTAAGGTTTTCTGTTTGTCTGTGGCAGGGCGGGGACACTCTGCTCTACACGCCGACACCCGAGGACTTCGAGGTAAAAACACTTCTATAGAATAAGAACTTGAACTCTCTAATTAACCTAATCTAATCAGTCTAAACCTTAGTGCTATAAAGCAAAGGTTACCACCAGCTGTTAAAGACTAATCCAACTAACCCCAGGAAATGTATTCATTCAGCTCGACAAAACCATAAAGTCAAAGTGTTAAAGACATTTCCATCGTTAATGTGTCAGAAAGTATAATAAATCAATCAAATAGATTTCAGTTTTTTTAAATCACAGAATCAGGAAAAATAAAATATCTTTCACTGTTTGAGCAACTAATATTAACGCAAAACACAAACAAGAAATGACAAAGTTACACGACAACCATGAAAAAAACTATAAAAGTCATACAGGTCCTGGAGAGTCCTGGAGACAAACAGGTCCTGGAGAGTCCTGTGGATGTACAGGTCCTGGAGAGTCCTGAAGAGTCCTGGAGACAAACAGGTCCTGGAGAGTCCTGAAGAGTCCCGGAGACAAACAGGTCCTGAGAGTCCTGGAGAGTCCTGGGGAAGTACAGGTCCTTGAGGTCCTGGAGAGTCCTGAGGAAGTACAGGTCCTGGAGAGTCCTGAAGAGTACTGAGGAAGCACAGGTCCTGGAGAGTCCTGGAGAGTACTGAGGAAGTATAGGTCCTGGAGAGTCCTGGAGAGTCCTGAGGAAGTACAGGTCCTGGAGAGTCCTGGAGAGTACTGAGGAAGTATAGGTCCTGGAGAGTCCTGGAGAGTCCTGAGGAAGTACAGGTCCTGGAGAGTCCTGGAGAGTCCTGAGGAAGCACAGGTCCTGGAGAGTCCTGGAGAGTACTGAGGAAGTATAGGTCCTGGAGAGTCCTGGAGAGTCCTGAGGAAGTACAGGTCCTGGAGAGTCCTGGAGAGTCCTGGGGAAGTACAGGACCTGGAGAGTCCTGGAGATTCCTGGAGAGTACTGAGGAAGTACAGGTCCTGGAGAGTCCTGGGGAAGTACAGGTCCTGGAGAGTCCTGGGGAAGTACAGGTCCTGGAGAGTCCTGAAGAGTCCTGGAGACAAACAGGTCCTGGAGAGTCCTGAAGAGTCCCGGAGGCAAACAGGTCCTGAGAGTCCTGGAGAGTCCTGAGGAAGTACAGGTCCTGGAGAGTCCTGGAGAGTCCTGGGGAAGTACAGGTCCTGGAGAGTCCTGGAGATTCCTGGAGAGTACTGAGGAAGTACAGGTCCTGGAGAGTCCTGGAGATTCCTGGAGAGTACTGAGGAAGTACAGGTCCTGGAGAGTCCTGGGGAAGTACAGGTCCTGGAGAGTCCTGGGAAAATAACAGGTCCTGGAGAGTCCTGGAGAGTTCTTGGGAAGTACAGGTCCTGGAGAGTCCTGGAAAGTCCTGGAGAAGTCCTTGAAGTGTGAAATATTTAGAAGCAGAATGAAATAAAATGAAATGAAATGAGTCCTCGTTGTAGAGATTACACAAGACAGACATTTATGTGACTCTTTTAACACAAGAGCTGAAGGAACCTGCATCTGTGGATGTTTAAATCCACAGAGCAGTCACAGTTTCCACAGGCTCTGTACAACATTCAGATTGTTTTTTTAATTCTCTCTTAAAACTTCTGATCTCTGTTTTTCAGAAATGTCCAAATTCAACTCTCATATGTCTCACAAAAGAAGTCAAAGTCCTGTTCGGCGAATGGGATGTGAAGACAAGAAATGACAACAAGACTAGGCATTCTCTGGTCAAGATTTTACTCTACCAAGTCCATTTTATGAAGAGGTCAGAGACCAACATGAACCAAGACCAAAGACTATAGACCAGGACTAAACCCAGGACTGAGCCAGTCCTTAATATATTTAATATTTAGTCTCAGATTAGTCCAGGGTTAGTCTTGTTTAAGCCTGAATTAGTCCTGATGTAGTTTTAGGTTTCCTCCTTGTTTACTCTGGGCTTTAGTTTAATGCAAGCTTTATCTTGGCTGATGTCGTTTTTTTTGTTTTTTTGTCTGTTTAGGATTCCCAGCAGCAACAGCAACAGCAACAGCAAGAGTGCAGCAGCTGTGAAACATTTCAAGAGCAAAACACAACGCACTTCCTGAACTTTATTAAAAGCACTCTGCAGAAAATAAACTCTAAAACATGCTCAACTTGAACTGAACATGAATAAAGCGCCACATGCTCAATCCACAAACGCACCTCTTTTTTATTTTCAAAACCATCTTATTTCTTTCTAACTGTTGGCTTCACGATGTGGAGCTTGAAGTCGGCAGAGTTTCAAGAGCCATTTTTAGCCTGGTTCTAAAAACAACAAAAAGACATGAGGGCCTCGGGGTTAGAGGGTACAATCTGGATGATGGAATGAATTTAGAAAGTGAAAAAATTACATAGATAAGCTGGATTTAAAGTAACTGCTTTTCTTGTTTTAAGAGAATGGGACACAACATTGAGATTCAAAACGGAACAGCAGATAGCAGCAACATAGTTACTTAGTCTTATACTGTGAAAATCCCTAAAATGAAAAGTGAACTCACAATGGTCACAGAAAAAACTTTATTCTGACAAAAGTAATAATAAATAAAAATTCTATAAAATGTTAAACAATGAAAGTCAGACATTGCTTTTCAAACATGCTTCAACAGAATTATTTTAAAAAATAAACTCATGGAACAGGCCTAGACAAAATTGTTGGTACCCCTAACTTAATATTTTGTTGCACAACCTTTTGAGGCTATCACTAGAGTCCCTTGATAGTCTTCAGATTTCATTGTACCCTGCACAGATTCAAGACACCCTGTGCCAGATGCAGCAGAGCAGCCCCAGAACATAACAGAGCCTCCTCCATGTTTGACAGTAGGGACAGTGTTCTTTTCTTGATATGCTTCATTTTTCCGTCTGTGAACATAGGCTGATGTGCCTTGGCAAAAAGTTCCATTTTTGTCTCATCTGTCCATAGAACATTCTCCCAGAAGCTTTGTGGCTTGTCAACATGTAGTTTGGCATATTCCAGTCTAGCTTTTTTATGATTTGTTTTCAACAATGGTGTCCTCCTTGGTCGTCTCCCATGTGGTCCACTTTGGCTCAAACAACGACGGATGGTGCGATCTGACACTGATGTTCCTTGAGCATGGAGTTCACCTTGGATCTCTTTAGAAGTCTTTCTGGGCTCTTTTATTACCATTCGGATTATCCGTCTCTTTGATTTGTCATCAATTTTCCTCCTGCGCCACGTCCAGGAGGTTGGCTACAGTCCCATGGATCTTAAATTTCTGAATAATATGTGCAACTGTAGTCACAGGAACATCTAGCTGCTTGGAGATGGTCTTATAGCCTTTACCTTTATCATGCTTGTCTATAATTGTCTTTCTATTCTCCTGCGACAACTCTTTCCTTCGCTTCCTCTGGTCCATGTTGAGTGTGGTACACACCATGTCACCAGACAACACAGTGACTACCTGAAGCCCTATAAATAGGCCCACTGACTGATTACAAGATTGTACACACCTGTGATGCTAATTAGTGCACACACCTTGAATTAACATGTCCATTATTTACAGTCTTTTCTAGGGCTACCATCAATTTTGTCCAGGCCTGTTCCATGAGTTTATTTTTTAAAATAATTCCGTTGAAGCATGGTTGAAAAGCAATGTCTGACTTTCATTAGTTAACATTCATAGAATTTTTATTTATTATTACTTTTGTTAGAATAAAGTTTTTCTGTGACCATTGTGAGTTTTTCTTTCATCGATTGAAAGGTACCAACAAGTTTGTCCACATGTGTATATATATATATATATATATATATATATATATATATATATATATAACTTTTTTTAAATGTTTAAAGTCAAAAGTTAAGACTTATTGTGACTTATCAACTTCAGACAGTCCATTTTTTGTCCCAGTTATCTCTGCTGCCTTCACGTTTATCTTAAACCTCAATCTCAAGATGCTTCTGGGCCATAAACTTTTCTCTTTTTTTTGGTCCTCCTAAATGAACAGCGTTAGTTCTCTTCGGGTCAAAGAGCAGAACTCTGGGTCAGACCTGTTTAGATTTCCAGAAGACTGGAGCATGGTCTGAAATATAAACAAAACCATTATACACCAAATATGTATCAGACCAGTTTCATCCAGCATTTTATAAAGAGCTTCTGTCAGTGGCTGGAGTTGTTGATATATTATTTTCTCATTTAAGACACAATCCCAGTCGACACTAATAATAGTGTTAGGAGTTTAAAAAAAAAGACTAAGCAGTCTCCGGGTCTGATTCAAAATGTTTAACTTTTAGTGGAATATCTTTGTGAATTAAAATAGAAACCCCTGAACTTTGACTCCAGTCCAACTCATTCTCTTTTTAATTTAAGAGTGTTCCAAATTGGTCAGGTGGGTTTCCTGCAATTATCCAATGATCTTTTTTTTTAAGAAGGATAGTATTACTTTTTATGGGATGATTGCATCCTTTAATGTTCCAGGAGCAAGTTACACATAATATAATAAATGAATGAATTATATTATGTGTTTTGTCAGGATTCTTATTTATCCAAGATGTATTCTGTAATCTACTGGTTGCTGCTTTAGTTGTAGTTCTGATTGACTAACTACTAAAACTAGACTACTACTACTAGTCTACACCAGACAGAAAAAACACAATACAACAAAACATAAAACACATCCATCCATCTTCTACCGCTTATCCGGGGCCGGGTCGTGGGGGCAGCAGTCTAAGCAGAGACGCCCAGACTTCCCCCTCCCCAGACACTTCCTCCAGCTCTCCCGGGGGGGATACCGAGGCGTTCCATTCACCAGTGTTACAGCTGGAACACCACTGTTCCCAGGCCAGCTGAGAGACATAGTCCCTCCAGTGTGTCCTAGGTCTTCCCTGGGGTCTCCTCCCGATGGGACATGCCCGAAACACCTCCCTAGGGAGGCGTCCAGGAGGCATCGATGTGGAGGAGCAGCGGCTCTACTTTGAGCTCCTCCCGAGTGACAGAGCTCCTCACCTTATCTCTAAGGGAGCGCCCCGCCACCCTGCGGAGAAAACTCATTTCAGCTGCTTGTATCCGGGATCTTGTTCTTTCGGTCATGACCCAAAGCTCATCTCACCTATGGTCATAAAACACATGTTTAACGGAACTCAGAACCCTCTTTTTCCCTGCACCCCCAGGTCTATTATGTCTTTCTTTGAAAAAACAGCCATGTTTCCTGAAGGCACAAGAAGTCTGGTTTAACATCAAAATCCCTGATGACTGTCTTTAATTTTTTCCCATCAGCGATAAATACATTCCACTGCAGGAGACAAACCATCAAAAGCTAGAAGCTAGACATTAATATTTTCAGACATCCATTCCACATTCTCACACTTCTCTTCCTCCTCCATGTTTCCCCGTCGCGTCCTGTGTCGGGTTGGCTCGTGGCCATCTGGCTTGTCCTCAGAAAGGCGTGTAGAGCCTGGAGAGTACTTCTTGATGATTAGGAATGAGACTTTTTCACCAGAAGTTCCCCTTTATTATTTTTACAGCCTCCGCCTAAGACCTCTGACTTGTTTAGCTTTCATAAACTAGTGACACTCTCTTGAGGAGGCCATATGACCCCCTTTCACCATTTTCAACATTCTGTTCAAATGAAGTATCAACTCTGTCCTGTTTTCTTGCCTTTTTAACAGCCTTTTCATCCATATAATTCTCCCTTACACCACCTCCTGAGGAAGAGGTCATCCAAACTATTTATGACTGATGTCAAGCAGAGAGAATCCAAACATTAGCTAGGCTGATTGATTGGTTCATTCAGGTTTATACTGGATTTGGTTTTAGACACAAACAGGCACGATCTCACCATGAGCACAAAAAGACAAGTCCTTAAACACCTCCTACAAAACAACATCTGTTTTACATCAGTATCCCCCCCACCCTGATGTAGAGAGGGGTCCTTGTTCCCAGAAAACCATAACCATATAACCCAGAGGCTTATTGAGAGGTTTATAATCTCTCCCAGATAGGCGCTAGGAGCCTTGCTTCTTGGGGTCACATACTTTGACCCCATTCATCCGCACAAGAGAAGAGCTCATGTAGGGATGCATTTACTAATGACATAAACAAGATATCGTTATGGTTATTTATAACAATGGTTATTTCCCACAGTTTATTATTACTGTTATATTTACTGTTGTCCTGATCATGTCATGTCCTTCAGGCTAATCCAAACATCGACATAACTTGCCACAGACTAATTCTTGCCTCCAGTGGTGTTCCAGCTGTAACACTGATGAATAAAAGCTTAATGTAAGTCACTTTGGATAAAAGCGTCTGCTAAATGAGTAAACAAATTTAGATGTGGACATTAGTTCTGAAGGCAATGAAGCAGGAGGGTTTGTTAATCTGTTCACTGTAGCGAACAGGACACAAGAGCTGTTACTGAATTTTGAGGTGTACATGTTCAGCCAAGCCTCTGTTAAAAACATAAAATCAAGATTATAAGAGAAAATAAAATTGATTAAAAATTATTTGTTACATAATCAACTCTGCTTTATTGTCAATTTCCACATGTATAGTACATACATACAGAGAATAGAAATTGCGTTACTCTCAGACCCCGGTGCATACAGATAACATTAACATTAAAGCCTAAAAAATAACTAATAAAAATAATGATCTGACACTGAGCCCAGCAAGCTTCAGATTAGCTTCAGATTCGTTTAACAGCTTCAGCCTTGTTTTCTGCAAATCCAGTTCCCTCTTTACCAACTCACATCCCCAATAACCACACTGGAAGTTCCTCCACAGTTACAACATTTAGGCTGCACTCGCTCTCCTCCTTCACCATTATGGTCCATGCCCGCCGCCACACCTAGCACACTGTCACACTCTTTATTTAACAAACCCAAAAACTCTTCCTCTGGAACGCTCTTACCTGTAAACTCAATTAATACAGACTCGGTTTCTCTTTTCTCAACACCTTTAGCCAGTCATCTACATATTTAACCTTCTCGTCTCTTATCCACAGATTCAACACCAACTCCTGAACTCTTATATAAAACCCTGAACAGTCTGAGGGCCCTGCTTTTCTCCGACTTTTGAGGTCAGAAATCAATCACTATTCCCTATTTTATCCAGTTCAGGTCAAGGTCAAGGTCTGTGAAAAGTAATCAATAGTTCCACTGTTTGTATCTCCGTCAGTCACCTCGAGCTCTCCAGCTGTTTCCTGATTAACAGTCTTTAATGTTAATTCTTTTCTCCCATGCCAGCTGTAGAACGTTTGTTTTATCCTGGTAGCTAGGTTATTCAAAGCAGTATTGAGAAGGTTGACTTTCACAATGGTTGACTTTTATCCAAAGCTTGTAGTTTGGAGAGTAGTTCAACTTCAGTAATAATAATAATAATAATAATTGTTATATTTATATAGCGCCTTTCCAGAGCTCAAGGACGCTTTACATTTATTCATTCACTCCACAGTCACACACTGGTGGTAGTAAGCTACATCTGTAGCCACAGCTGCCCTGGGGCAGACTGACAGAGACGTGGCAGCCATTCCGCGCCTACGGACTCTCCGACCAACACCTTCAACATTCAAACACATTCATACGAGGCAAGGTGGGTTAAGTGTCTTGCCCAAGGACACAACGACAGTATGAACTTTGGGGAGAGCGGGAATCGATCCTACTACCTTCCGGTTGAAGGACGGCCGCTCTACCACTGAGCTACTGCCGCTCAGTGCTTTCTTCAGTTGCTGTGTTCACCAGCCGTTGTTCCAACACAACGCCAAGGCTTCCCCGCCACAGAGCACATCATCCTGAAGTTCGCCGACGACACCGCAGTGATAGGACGCATCGCTGGCGGTGACGAGGCAGCTTACAGGAGGGAGGTGGCCAGTCTGGTGTCATGGTGTGAAGACAACAACCTCACCCTCAACACGGACAAGACAAAGGAGATGATAGTGGACATGAGGAGGGAGAGGAGAACACCTCAGCCACTGTTCATCCGGGAACTTGAAGTGGAGAGGGTGAGCAGCTTCAAATACTTGGGTGTCCACATCAATGAGGACCTCACTTGGACACCTCACATCACGCAGCTGGTCAAGAAGGCTCAACAGCGGCTGTATTTTCTGAGGAGGCTGAGGAAGTTTGGCATGTCGCCCAAGATCCTCAGCAACTTCTACAGCTGCACCATTGAGAGTGTCCTGACCAGCTGCATCACTGTGTGGTACGGCAGCACTTCTGTCATGGACCGCAAACGCCTGCAGAGAGTGGTGAAGACTGCGCAGAAGATCACCAGGACTCCACTGCCCTCTCTGCAGAGCATCTACCACCGCAGAGTCCACAGAAGAGCTGCTTCCTTCCTCAAAGACCCCTCCCACCCCCAACATGGTCTGTTCACACTTCTACCCTCAGGACGGAGGTACAGAAGTGTGAAATGCAGGACTTCCAGAATGAAGAACTCATTCTTTCCCTCTGCCATAAGACTCCTAAACAGCAGATAGGAGTCTACATTCACAATCACAACATTACATGAACAATTGTTTACTTACTGCACTACCTCACTTTATCACTTTATCACTTTATTACTTTACTCTTTTGCCCTGTTATATTTTTTATATTTTTTTTATATTATTTTTATTTTTATTTTTATATATTTGCTGCTCTTTCATTACTTATACTTATCTTATTTTTATTTTTAACTTACTTGTGTGACTTACTTGTGTGACTTTTTACTGTGGACGGCAAAGTAAGAATTTCATTGTACAGGGAAACATGCTTTCTGTCTGTACACATGACAATAAACACTTTGAATCTTGAATCTTGAAGATGTAGGGTGTTCTCAGAATAAATACTCAGCCCAGTTTACAATACTCTTAAGTTAATTATTAATCTTGTTTTTTTGTCCTGACTTTTATTCCTTTAAGTTTAGCTGCAATTTTGGTCTCTGTCTGTTTCTGTCCCGAGTCCTAAAAGGACCCAGTTTAGACCTTTGTTGAACCAGACACATTTCTGTGTGGTTTTTGTACATCCACTCCAAACTCATCCTTGGCTCTTGTTTAATTCCTTTTTGCAGCACGTATCTTAATATATGTCTGTGACCCTCTTTTTCATCAGACATGAATGTGGGGAGTTTATCTGCTGCATTTTTGTTACAGCATTCACTGTCATGTCTGCACAGGGTCTTGACTCGAGGGGTTTTTCACTGTGACAGGCTCAAACAGGAAAGAGCGTGAACTCTCACCTCTTCAAAAGTTCCAGAGTGAACACATGAGAAACATACAGTGGTGCTCATAACTGAGTATCCAGAGTATGGAGCAGGGAAAACACACTTGACTAAGAATGAGACACGGAACACACGGGATAAACTAGAATATAAAAGACTAACACTAGGAATCCAAGACACGACACAAAACACAAGTGTAAAATAGAATACAAGTAAACCTGACAGACAGACTCACAGTAGGGGGTGAAGACAACCTGGCACTGAGCAGTGGGAAACACACAGGTTATAAAGACACACAACAAGGAACAGGTGAAACACATTAGGCTGGAGCATGCGATTACACAAGGCAGGAAGTCTATGTCTCTAAGTCTCTGCGTCTCCACGTCCACACATCTCTGCGGGGACTTAGCTTTACACTAAGTCCAGTGCTGTTGCGGCTGCATCGAGCAGGAGGAAAAGTCAGGGAGCATTTATTAATATGAAGGCCAGACTTCCACTGACCTTAATCCTCTCTGACCAATCATAATCATTCATTCATTCATTCATTCATTTTCTACCGCTTAGTCCCGTTAGGGGTCGCGGGTGACTGGAGCCTATCCAAGCAGCCTGAGGCGGGGTACACCCTGGACAGTGGCCAGTTAGTCGCGGGGCTAACATTTAGAGACAGACATTGACAAACAACCATTCACTCTGACATTCATTCACTAGGGACACTTTAGATTTGTCAATTAACCTGTACATGCATGTGTTTGGACGGTGGAATGAAGCCGGAGTACCCGGAGAGAACCTACGGAAACACGTGGAGGACATGCAGACTCTTCACAGAAAGACCGAGTCGACCGAGAATTTGAGTCTGCCGGGTTTAGAACTCACGACCTTCTTGCTGTGAGGCAGGAGTGCTAACCACTCTGCCACGTGCACCAATCATAATCATTGCTTTAAAATGGGGCGGGTTTTAAACTGGCTCTTTCTGATTGATTAGTCCTGGTTTAGTCCTGGTTTAGACCTGTTTTAGACCTGGTTTAGTCCTGGTTTAGTCCTGGTTTAGACCTGGTATAGACCTGGTTTAGTCCTGGTTTAGACCTGGTTTAGACCTGGTTTAGACCTGGTTTAGACCTGGTTTAGTCCTGGTTTAGTCCTGGTTTAGACCTGCTTTAGTCCTGGTTTAGACCTGGTTTAGTCCTAGTTTAGACCTGGTTTAGTCCTAGTTTAAACCTAGTTTAGTCCTGGTTTAGTCCTGGTTTAGACCTGGTTTAGTCCTAGTTTAGACCTGGTTTAGTCCTGGTTTAGACCTGGTTTAGACCTGGTTTAGTCCTAGTTTAGACCTGGTTTAGTCCTAGTTTAAACCTAGTTTAGTCCTGGTTTAGTCCTGGTTTAGACCTGGTTTAGTCCTGGTTTAGACCTGGTTTAGTCCTAGTTTAAACCTAGTTTAGTCCTGTTTAGTCCTGGTTTAGACCTGGATTAGACCTGGTTTAGTTCTGGTTTAGACCTGGTTTAGTCCTAGTTTAAACCTAGTTTAGTCCTGGTTTAGTCCTGGTTTAAACCTGGTTTAGTCCTGGTTTAGACCTGGTTTAGTCCTAGTTTAAACCTAGTTTAGTCCTGTTTAGTCCTGGTTTAGACCTGGATTAGACCTAGTTTAGACCTGGTTTAGTCCTAGTTAAAACCTAGTTTAGTCCTGGTTTAGTCCTGGTTTAGACCTGGTTTAGACCTGGTTTAGTCCTGGTTTAGACCTGGTTTAGACCTGGTTTAGTCCTAGTTTAGACCTGGTTTAGTCCTAGTTTAAACCTAGTTTAGTCCTGGTTTAGTCCTGGTTTAGACCTGGTTTAGTCCTGGTTTAGACCTGGTTTAGTCCTAGTTTAAACCTAGTTTAGTCCTGTTTAGTCCTGGTTTAGACCTGGATTAGACCTGGTTTAGTTCTGGTTTAGACCTGGTTTAGTCCTAGTTTAAACCTAGTTTAGTCCTGGTTTAGTCCTGGTTTAAACCTGGTTTAGTCCTGGTTTAGACCTGGTTTAGTCCTAGTTTAAACCTAGTTTAGTCCTGTTTAGTCCTGGTTTAGACCTGGATTAGACCTAGTTTAGACCTGGTTTAGTCCTAGTTAAAACCTAGTTTAGTCCTGGTTTAGTCCTGGTTTAGACCTGGTTTAGACCTGGTTTAGTCCTGGTTTAGACCTGGTTTAGTCCTACTTTAAACCTAGTTTAGTCCTGGTTTAGTCCTGGTTTAGACCTGGATTAGACCTAGTTTAGACCTGGTTTAGTCCTAGTTTAAACCTAGTTTAGTCCTGGTTTAGTCCTGGTTTAGACCTGGTTTAGACCTGGTTTAGTCCTGGTTTAGACCTGGTTTAGTCCTACTTTAAACCTAGTTTAGTCCTGGTTTAGTCCTGGTTTAAACCTGGTTTAGACCTGGTTAAGTCCTGCTTTAGACCTGGTTTAGTCCTGGTTTAGTCCTGGTTTAGTTCTGGTTTAGACCTGGTTTAGTCCTGGTTTAAACCTGGTTTAGACCTGGTTTAGTCCTGGTTTAGACCTGGTTTAGAGCTGTTTTAGACCTGGTTTAGTCCTAGTTTAGACCTGGTTTAGACCTGGCTGTAGCCTCCATGTCCCAGGACCAGTACCAATCATTCGCTGGTCTCCATTCTCCTCTGTGGCTCACCTCCACAGTCCCAGCACAGCGACTGGACTGTCCCACCAACCTGACAGCTACTGGCTCTGAATAGAGAGAAGCACACAGGTGTATAAAAGCCCCGCCCCTTTTTACCTGAGCAGGTGAGGTCCACAGATTTTCCAGATGAGCAGGTGTTCCCTGAGCTGGACCTGGAACAGTTCATGAGAGCAGACTCATGGCCCTCACACTGGGACGTCTGCCCCAGAGGAGCCCGTCCCTCTCTATAAAGCGCCCCCTGGAGGAGAGAAGGAGCCCCACAGCCCAGCTCCCTGCAGACCACCTCTGCATCCTGCAGGTCAAAGTCCTCTTCACAGACTGAGGTCCAGGACTGGTTCCAGTGGACCTCCAGTGATCCTGAGCACAGCCTGGGCCCCTGGAGCAGCCTCACAGAGTCTGTGGACACAGAGAGAGGCTGAATAAAGACAGACACAGAGTCTGTGGACACAGAGAGAGACTGAATAAAGACAGACACAGAGTCTGTGGACACAGAGAGAGGCTGAATACAGACAGACACAGAGTCTGTGGCCACAAAGAGAGACTGAATAATGACAGACACAGAGTCTGTGGACACAGAGAGAGACTGAATAAAGACAGACACAGAGTCTGTGGACACAGAGAGAGAGTGAATAATGACAGACACAGAGTCTGTGGACACAGAGAGATGCTGAATAAAGCCATACACAGAGTCTGTGGACAGAGAGAGAGGCTGAATAAAGACAGACACAGAGTCTGTGGCCACAAAGAGAGACTGAATAATGACAGACACAGAGTCTGTGGACACAGAGAGAGACTGAATAAAGACAGACACAGAGTCTGTGGACACAGAGAGAGAGTGAATAATGACAGACACAGAGTCTGTGGACACAGAGAGATGCTGAATAAAGCCATACACAGAGTCTGTGGACAGAGAGAGAGGCTGAATAATAATAATAATAATGGATTGGATTTATATTGCGCTTTACTCCCAAGGGACCAAGGGACTCAAAGCGCTTACAGTCTGTCCATTATTCATTCATACACAGTCATACTGGTGATGGTAAGCTACAACTGTAGCCACAGATGCCCTGGGGCAGACTGACAGAGACGTGGCAGCCATTTTGCGCCTACGGCCTCTCCGACCATCACCACATACATTCACTCAACATTCTTACACATTCATACGAGGCAAGGTGGGTTGCCCAAGGACACAACGACAGTTTTTGAATTGTGGGGAGAGCGGGAATCGAACCCACTACCTTCCGGTTGAAGGGCGACCGCTCTACCACTGAGCCACTGCCGCCCCTTATTATTACAGAGAGAGCACAGCCTGGGCCCCTGGAGCAGCCTCACAGAGTCTGTGGACACAGAGAGAGGCTGAATAAAGACAGACACAGAGTCTGTGGACACAGAGAGAGACTGAATAAAGACAGACACAGAGTCTGTGGACACAGAGAGAGGCTGAATACAGACAGACACAGAGTCTGTGGCCACAAAGAGAGACTGAATAATGACAGACACAGAGTCTGTGGACACAGAGAGAGACTGAATAAAGACAGACACAGAGTCTGTGGACACAGAGAGAGAGTGAATAATGACAGACACAGAGTCTGTGGACACAGAGAGATGCTGAATAAAGCCATACACAGAGTCTGTGGCCACAAAGAGAGACTGAATAATGACAGACACAGAGTCTGTGGTCACAGAGAGAAGCTGAATAAAGACAGACACAGAGTCTGTGGACACAGAGAGAGGCTGAATAAAGACAGACACAGAGTCTGTGGACACACAGAGAGACTGAATAAAGACAGGCACAGAGTCTGTGGACACAGGGAGAGGCGGATCTGTTGGAGAGTGCTCTTAACCTAGACAACACAGAAGTCATTATCTTTGGCCCACACACACAAAGGAAAAACATCTACAGTCACCTCAAGTAACTTTCTCTAAAGCTTAAAAATCATGTTAGAATTCTTGGGGTAATAACGGTCTCAGACTTGAACTTTAACAGCCACGCTAAAGCAATAGCATCAACAGCTCTTTAACATCTCAAAAACATTGCCAGAATCAAGGGTAGAGTGTCTAAAGCAAAGTTAAAGAGACTTGTTCATGCATTTATCTCCAGCAGGTTAGACTACTGTAATGGTCTGCACTTGACTGTACGACAGCTACAGAACAAACAGAACGCTGCTTCTCGAGTCCTGACCAAGACCAGAAAGTACAACCATCTTAGACCTGTCCTCAGGTCTCTACACTTCCATTTTCTCAGAGGACAGAGTTTAAAACAGCTCTTCTGGTGTATAAGACAAGACAAGACAAGACATTTATTTTTGTATAGCCCAATATCACAACAACAGTCGCCTCAAATGGCCTAACAGACTGCACTAGACAACATCCCCTATCCTTAGACCCTCCCTCGGGTAAGGAAAAACTCCAAAAAAACCCAGCCGGGAAAAAAGAGAAACTTCAGGGAGAACCACAGAAGGAGGGATCCACTCCCAGGACGGACAGGCCGTGCATGAATGTGTCCAGGACAGTTGAAAAATACATAGAAATACACAAACATTTTCACAAATAAAAACATTTATATTGGCAGTGTCCAGTGTCCACTCTGAGTGTGTAATAGTGGATGGGCCGCAGCCAACATCAAGGTAGATGACAGATGGGTGGGAGCCCTCACACTGGAGCACAGGCGCGGGGGGGGGGCAAACATCACCCAGCAGGTAAGAGGTTTGTGTCCACCCTAGGAGAAGGGAGAAAGAGAAAAAAAACTGTAATAGGTAGATGTGATAATATGAGCGGATTTAGTGTGTACCTACAGCTACAACCAGTGTAAACGTGTACCTACAGCTACAACCAGTGTAAACGTGTACCTACAACTACAACCAGTGTAAACGTGTACCTACAGCTACAACCAGTGTAAACGTGTACCTACAGCTACAACCAGTGTAAACGTGTACCTACAGCTACAACCAGTGTAAACGTATACCTATGATCAATCAGTCTCCATACGTTTGGTGAAATAAGTATGTTTTGAGTTTGCTTTTGAAAACTTCAACAGAGTCAGCTCGCCGCACTTCCGCCGGGAGCCCATTCCATAAAAATGGGGCTCTATAAGAAAAGGCTCTGTAGCCAGCAGACTTCTTCTTTACTCGAGGAAGTTGAAGGAGGCCAGTGTCCTGAGAGCGGGTACGAGCTGGAGTATACCGGGTGATGAGGTCAGATAGGTCAGAGGGCGCGTCCACAAAGGATTTTATATGTTAACAGGAGAACTTTGAAATCAGCTCTAACATGAATAGGAAGCCAGTGTAATGAAGCCAGGACCGAGTAATGTGATCAAACTTCCTGGTCTTTGTTAAAAGTCTGGCGGCTGTATTTTGGACCATTTGTAGTCTGTGAGTACTTTTCCTCGGCAGTCCAGAGAATAACGCATTGCAGTAGTCCAGCCTGGATGTGACAAATGCATGAATGAGAATTTCAGCATCAGCTAAAGAGAGGCAGGAGCGAATTTTTGAGATATTCCTCAAGTGAAAAAAGCCTAGTTTAGTGACCTCACTAATGTGCTGCTGCAGTGATAGTGTGGAGTCAAAAATGACACCAAGGTTCCTCACAGTGTTGCCGTGCTCCAACACACAGTTGTTGATCGAGACAGTAAGATTGTTGAACTTGTGCCGATGACTGGCAGGACCAATTAACAAGAGCTCTGTTTTATCCGAGTTCAAATGGAGGAAGTTTTTAGACATCCATGTTTTAATTGAAACGAGGCAGGCCTCTAGACGCTTGATGTCAGTAGTATTATTCGCTTTTATTGGTAGATACAGCTGTGTATCATCGGCATAACAGTGGAAGTTTACTCAATCACTTCTGATGATTTGTCCCAACGGTGTAACATATAGTGAAAAAAGTATGGGACCAAGCACAGACCCTTGTGGCACACCGAATTTCACGGATGCAGGATTTATTAAAAGAGACAAAATGAGACCTATCACACAGATAGGATTCTAACCAAGCAAGAGCAGAGCCAGAGATGCCAAACACATTCTTTAGTCTGTTGATTAGCACTGCATGATCAATCGTGTCAAATGCAGCGCTGAGATCTAGCAATAACAGTAGAGCCGATGAGTCCTCGTCAATCTGAAGGAGGAGATCGTTAGTCACTTTAACTAAAGCTGTTTCAGTGGAATAAGAAGCCCTAAATGCAGACTGAAACGGCTCGAGGAGGTCATTTTCTGATAGATATAGAGTAAGTTGTTTTAACACAACTTTTTCGAGGACTTTAGATAGAAAAGGTAAATTGGAGACAGGACGGTAATTATTTAGGCATCCAGGATCCAGAGTAGGTTTTTTGAGTAGGGGTTTGACCACAGCCTGTTTGAAGAGGGAAGGAACGGTGCCAGTAGACAGGGACAAGTTTATAATGTTTAACATAATTTGCCCTACATAGGGCCACAGTTCTTTAAGCTGTTTTGCTGGCAGGATATCCAGAAGGCACGTAGTTGCTTTACATGAAGAAACCACCTTTGTCAGCTCAAGGGATACAGGATCTAGGACTGAGAGACGAGAGGTCAGTGGATCCAAGTGAATGGGACCCGGAGCTGAGGAAGACAAAACCAAAATATTATCCCTGATATCTTCAATTTTATGTTTAAAGAAATCTAAAAAGTCTTGTGCACTAAAGGGAGAGGAGTCTTCAGTTGTTCTCGGTTGGATTAGTTTAGCAACTGTCCCAAATAGAAACCTGGGGTTTGCCGGTTTTCTCTGATTAGAGATGAGAAATAAGCTGTCTTTGCAGTGCTGAGGGCGTGCTTATAGGTGTTTACACACAAACACCACTTTTGATAATTTAGATTAGTTTTTGACTTGCGCCATATGCGTCAAAACTCCTGCAGGCCTGTTTTAAAGCCCGGGTTTCCTCGTTATACCATGGTGTAGGTCGTCTGGTTGGTCTGGGCTTTTTCCAGAGGGGTGCCACTGAGTCAGTGATGGCCGAGAGGGTTGCATGGACCTCCTTTGTGTAGGCTTCTATTGAGTTTCCAGGTGGAGTTAAATTAGGAAGAACATCTGTCAGCCGTGTGGCAAACATTTCCATTGCAGCCGCGCTAAAATTCCGTGTAGACACTACGCAATTTTCGGAATTTGAGGGGAGTCTGTAACTAATCTCAAATTCCACCAGTGAGTGATCTGAAACAGCAGATGAAAGAGAGGAGACGAAGAGATGGGAGACATCTATTCCCCGAGCCAAAACAAGATCCAGATAGTTTCCACTAATGTGTGTGAGCTCATGAACAAACTCCATAGCTCAGTGCCAAAGTCCATCTCTGACATGTTAGTCCCATATGAACCCTCTGGGACTCTGAGGAGCTCAGGGACAGGTCTCTTCTGGAACAGTCTTCCAGAAGAGTTGAGACAGGCCTCTACTCTGACAATGTTCATGTCCAGGCTGAAAACAGTTCTATTTAACTGTGCATATGAAAACTGAAAGTATTTTATCTGCACTCTTCTCTTTTAGTTTTGTTTTAAATGATTTATTTTATTTTAATTTGTTTTATTGATAATTGTATTTGTGTTTTAAACCTGTCTCTCTTCTTTTATAAAGCTTTCAATTGCTGTATGTATGAATTGTGCTAAAAAAATCATTTCTTTTTTCTTTATTGGGCTGTTCTAAAAGCATTATCAAATACAGAATAACAGTATGGTTTGCTATTATCACAGTCTAGCAAAAATCTAAACCTCAAAACATGGCAAAAGTAGCAATAATAAGACTGGTCCAGGCTGGTGTCAGAACTGGTTCACAGGATCATAAATGATCTCACTCACATGTAATTCCTTCAACTTACAGATGGAAAACAACTGACTGAAATGTTTTTAGCTCAGCGCAGGTGCAATTTTTCCATTTGCAATTAGCTGTTTTTTGCATTTGAGAAGTTATGTGTCAGTTTGTATAAATGTACTGATGTATGTTCTTGTCTGTTATGCACTGTATATGTTGATCAGCACTTTGCCCAAGACACATTTCCCTTTGGAACAATAAAGTATATTTGATTTGATTTGAATAAAGACAGTGTCAACAGAACAAAGGAACAGGACAAAATCCACCCAAACCCTGGGCAGATGTTGGAACAGTTATAGAATTGTATTTACCTGAACACTTCAGCTCTGCAGGTAATGACCAGGAGACCACGTCGAGCTCAATACAGTCACTCAGAACAGGCTTTTCACAGTCAGCTCTGATAATCCGTGTTGATCAGTGGTGGACAGTAACAAAGTAAATGTAATTCGTTACTGTACTTAAGTATTTTTTCCAGTATCTGTACTTTACTAAGTATTTCCATTAAGGGATACTTTTTACTTTAACTTCACTACATTTCAATGTCAAATATCTTACTTTTTACTCAATTACATTTTGCAAAATTAGTCGTTCCTTGTGTTGCCAATAAAAAATTTTGTAGAAGAAGACCTCAAAGACGCGTCTCAGTGGGAGTGTCAGGACCAGCTCAATAGAAGTCTCATTCTCTACACGCGAGCTGATAAATGAAAATAACAAATAAAAAATACATCTGTGATGAAGCTTTGGTATTAGTAATGGCTGACTCTGATTCTGAGGGAGAACATCTACCTTTTAGAGTCTTTTCAGCCAAGTGAAAGTGAGAATGAGCGAGAGTGAGTGCGTGTGTAACTTGGACAGCGGCGCCGCTGCTCGTGCCTTTCTCAGTGTCTCTCATAAAGCACACGCTGTTTTTCACACATTTTGCCAAACATCAGTGAAAGAAACGGGAGGAAACTAGTTGCTCTGGCTGCGGTAGTGAAGAGGATGTTGGGAAGGGAAGCCGTGAGCGCGTAGCACCTGCAGCTTTACCTTTAGCACCTGCAGCTTTACCTTTAGCAGCTTTACCTTTAGCACAGGTAGAAGCCGGGACGGGTGTACTGCCGTGGCCGCGGTAGTGACAGGGAGTTTGGGAATAATGCGGCTTCTATTGACAGCTGTTTGGGACAAATACGTGTTGGTCATCCTGACACTTTACCCAGTCGAGGAGGGAGAGGCAGGGGTAAACATAGTCAGTGAGAATACGTTAATCAAAGCAGCGATCGTAATAAAAGTGATGGCTGTGTGCTGTGCTTTATGAGAGGTCCCACACTCTAAAAAACTACTAACTATGCCACACACATACAGTACATGTGTATATTTCTCATAACTATTTGCATACGTTTTACTAGTTATGGTATATTAGAAGTTGTAGTTATTCTTTATTTTGGTAATGTTGCTTTTACAAATTACTGTTATAAAAATGTATTTTTCAGAATAAGGAAAAAAAAACTATTATAATATGTTCATTAGTGTGTATGTACTGTAAATAACATAACCGCCAATATATAATTTCATGGTATGCAAATTAGATGCAAATTAGATGCTTAAAATGTATTTACTTTATACTTTGGGTCATACCTGACATTTTTCTAGTTTAGAGTAGGACTCTATCTCTTATCATTTTCAAACCACAGCCTTTTGAAATTTGGATCTCAAAAATCTGTATTTTTTAAAATAAACCCTGGCGCCTAAAGGGGGCAAGAGACTGACAAAAATTATAAGGGCATTATAGCCTTAATAAATGATAGTACTTGGATACTTAAGTACATTTGAATGCAAATACTTTTGTACTTTTACTCAAGTGAAAGTTAAAAGGGAGTACTTTTACTTTTACTGAAGTAATATTTTACCTAGTGTATCTGTACTTTAACTCAAGTACTTGATTTGTGTACTTCGTCCACCACTGGTGTTGATGTTTCTGAACCTTTCTTTGGCGCCATAGAAACAGCAGATCCACAGTCCAGCTCTGCACACACTCTGTTTGCCATCTTCAGATGAAGGAAATCCACAGATATTGGTAGACTTTCCATCTTCTCCAGTTCTCCCTCACAGCGACTGGCTCCTCCAGACAACCTCAGCTGCAGAGGCTCTGTGGAAAAGAAGCAGCTGCAGTCAGAAAGTACACATAACACAGCAGTTATTGTTTAGATCTGCACAGTTGATCCTGTTGTTGTGTCCTTGGGCAAGACACTTACCCCTTGCCTCCAGTAGTGTTCCAGCTGTGACACGGGTGAATTGAGGCTTGTTTTAAGTGGCTTTGTATAAAAGTGTCTGCTAAATATGTAGATCAGGAGTTTTGTGTTTACTCGCTGATCATCAGTTTCATATTTTATTTATTTTTTCCGCCAGGATCCGTGCACCAAACAGAAAAATAAAAGAGTCAGTAAAAGATGTTGGAAAGTGCTTCTTAAAGTCTGGATGCTCCTGTTAAAGTAGTTTTGTGAAAATAAAAGGACACAGTGTTTATTGAATATTTACTGTGGAGTAATACCATGTCATTTAGTGACATCGTCTACCATCATAATTTCTGAAGGACTTTCACAGCTGCTCAGGTTAGTCCAGAGTGGTTCAGACCAAACAACAACTTTGGTCTCGGTCTGGACTAAACTGAAGCCAAGGTCCAGTTCATTTCTGAAAGACAGTTTGGAGATAGTACTTTAGACCAAATACTGAAGTCTCAGATGCTGTTGTTTTATGGCTTGGCTCTGTTTTTAAACCTCCTCTACAGCAGCTCCGACTCAGAACCATGGTTCAGTTTTGGACCTGATTCACACTCGACTGCAAACCGTCCCACTGCAGCTGAAGGTCCTGGTTCAATGAAGACAACAGACCACAGGCTCCGGCAAAAGGGGGCCACAGAGACACGGTTGAATGCCTCCAGATCCCCTAAGAACATGTGGACTGTGGAGCAACTCCAATGAACCCTCCAGCCCTGAGAGAGGGTCTAAAGGTGGTCCGGTCCATGACCAGGACGTCATTGTTCCTCCTGGATCCAAGGTTCGACTGTGGGCTGGATTCTCCTCCAGTCTCTGGTGTGGACTTTCCCGAGGAGGCTGAGGAGTGTGACCCCTGATTTTGAAACATACTCTGGTCTGAGTCCAGGGCCTCTGTCTCCAACCTCCACACGATTCTCCAGAGGTGGGAGTTGAAGACCTCTCTGCTTTAGTCTTTTAGAATGATTTTTTCTTGGTTCTTGGACTGAAAAGAACAAAGCAGAACAAAGAGAAAACCCTCATCTGACTCATCAGACTCACTGTCGCCTTCATTAAAATATTTAGACAAGGGCGGTGTCTGAATCAAAACTCTAATCCTTATATGGTGCACTAAATAGTGATTTTTTTTTTCTAGTTGGAGAAAATGGTTTAAATATTAAATAGTTCATTGTAAAACCAATCATTAGTAAAAAAAAAAAAGAAAATCAAACAAAAAAACAGGTTTTGTGATGCCATCTACAGGACAGCCTTCTCCGACCACCTCCAAACTCACCTCTACAGTCACACACATTCATACACCAGTGCTACAAACGCTGGAGGCCGGGTGGGTTAACGACAGTATGAACTGTGGAGAGGGGTAATCAAACCGCCAACCTTCTGATTATAGGACAACTGCTCTACCACTGAGCCACTGCGCCCCACCACTGTAACACCACTCATGACCCCCTTAAGACACTAAAAATGTAAATATCAGTGTTTGAAGGAGCTTAGGAAGGAGTCAGGAGATCCTACTGCTGCACCGTGGAAGTGGTTCGCTCTCATGGATGAGGGTTTAGGTAGAAGACCATCTAGGAGGACGGTCTGGTCCCTTTCTCACAGCAATCCCTTCCTCTGTTATTTTGCGGACGGTAAGAGCCTGGTAAGAGGTTAACAGGGTGAAAGGCTGTGTCATACAAGGGTACCCACCATCGCCAACAATGATGTACCCTCTTGGTGGGTAAAGGGCCTTCACATTTAAAGGACTGTTTGTTTAAATTCTAGCATCATGGACAGAGCCAAGGTAACCTACAAATATATATAATACATTTATATTTATGTCTGTTAATGCATTTAATATATTTTATTTTGTGTTATCCCAAACCGCTTGCATTTGTATTGAATTGAACAGCTTTTTATTAAATAGCATTGTGCATCTACAGTAGGGGTCTTGATTCTGATGTGGCAGCCATCATCTTCCTACAACATTTAGTAAAAGCCGCAGATCCTGCACACTGAAAACCAGCCGCTGTTTACTGGAGTTCATTCAATGAAGGGAAACGGATGACCCAACTCTTCAGCTCGAGGATACTTTCTGTGACTCTGTGAATAATAGAATTGACTGTGGGACGTGGTATGTTGAATGCACTGCTGACAACACAGTAGGAGGTTCCTTGCTGGCCAGAAGAGAAAGTGCAGAACCTCAATGTGCTGACCCCAGCCCTGGTGTGATGGAGCCTGGAGCTGCTCAAACAGATGTCCGATGGTTGTTCTGGTCCGGCAAAAGTCAGGTTGCAGATCAGAGAGACCACTGAAGTGCTGTCATGGCTGCTCGTTAGGACACCTGAGCAACCAGCCACTCCTGTGCTGCACACCTGTGAGCCATTACTGAGAGGTATATAAGAAGACAACCAACACCACATGTTGCCAAATTGTTCTTCTACTTCCAGTAGAACACATCCAGCGTTACTTGTGCCTGTAAATCTGATCCTGTAAATCTGATCCTGCCTAGCTCTTCCGGAGTACCTGCTCCCCTGGTACCGTCAGTAAAAAACCAAACAGAATGCCATAAACATAGATAACATATCAAATGCTGAAAGTGAGGCATTTTGAAATGTCATGCCAAATATTGTCTAATTTTGGATTTCACGAGAGCTACACATTCCAAAACAGTTGGGACAGGTAGCAGTAAGGCGGAAAAGTTACATATAAGGAACAGCTGGAGGAATAAAAAGAGCCTCTCAGAGTGTCTCTCAGAAGTCAAGATGGGTGTTCCCTTAATGCTGTAGCGGAAACATGACAATGCCAGACGACATCCTGCATCAGTTACAACATCATGGCTGCGCAGAAGAAGGATCCGGTTCTGAAATGGCCAGATCTTTCACCAAAAGAAAACATTTGGAGCATCATAAAGAGGAAGATGAGACAAAGAAGACCTAAGACAGTTGAGCAACTAGAAGCCTGTATCAGACAAGAATGGGAAAAACATCCCTAAACTTTAGCAGCTTGTCTCCTCAGTCCCAGACGTTTGCAAACTGTCATAAAAAGAAGAAGGTAAACATGGCCTTGTCCCAACTTTTTTGACATGTGCTGATGCCATAAAATTTTAAATAAAGCTTTTAAATACATACATTTGATATGTTCTATGTTGTATTCTGAATAAAGTATTAAAATGTGAAACTTCCACATCATTGCATTCTGTTTTCATTCACAATTTGTTCAGTGTCCCAACGTTGTGGGAATCAGGTTTGTATGTGACACATGAAGTAAGTGTGGACAGATAACACATAACTGTTCTTCTATACGGCTGGTTTATAGTTCATATGACCTACAAGACATATTTGTGTGAAGGATTTAGAGAAATGGGTTTAAGTCCCAGTAAATGTGTTTTAGAAATGATGAAAAAAAAAACTGTCAGATAACATGTTTTATCTGTAAAAACTCTGGTGGAAACAGGAAACACACAATCAACATGTTCCATCGCAGCATGTCTTAAGTCTTTGTGGTCTTGCTTCTGACAGTTTTAAACATGCGTCATTTATTTCAGGGAATCCAACATTATTATTCTGATTACTCTTCAGAACTCTTCCCTTCTGTCTGAGCTCAAATTAAAAAAAAATAAAAAATAAAAGATCAATATAAGTTTCTAAAAGAATAAATTGTTCTTTTCTTGGTAAGTGTTAAAAGTAAAGATCTTTGGGTTAAAGCCTGAAAGCAGGGCCCAGTTCATCTGAGGAACCTTAGGGGAATCGGTCGTGGGGACCTTTCCATGGATTTATAGAAACAGCAGTGTAAAATGAACACTAATCAAAAGTGACACAAATTCTAATAAAGAACATCTAACATGAATTTAAGAGATATAATTAACGTAAAGACTGGTTTTATCTGCATTTATTTAACTTTACATACATCAGTATCACAGAGACAAAGTGTCCATCCATCACTGGACTTACCGGAGCTGCAGAGGGACAAAAACACCACCAGAACTCTGTGGGCCATGTCCGGGTCTGGATCGGGTCTGGATCAGGTCTGGATCAGGTCTGGAACAGGTTTAGAACAGGTCTGGAACAGGTCTGGGTCAGGTCTGGAACAGGTCTGGATCAGGTCTAGAACAGGTCTGGGTCAGGTCTGGAACAGGTCTGGATCAGGTCTGGATCAGGTCTGGGTCAGGTCTGGAACAGGTCTGGATCAGGTCTGGATCAGGTCTGGAACAGGTCTGGATCAGGTCTGGGTCAGGTCTGGGTCAGGTCTGGAACAGGTCTGGAACAGGTCTGGAACAGGTCTGGATCAGGTCTGGGTCAGGTCTGGGTCAGGTCTGGAACAGGTCTGGGTCAGGTCTGGAACAGGTCTGGATCAGGTCTGGATCAGGTCTGGGTCAGGTCTGGAACAGGTCTGGATCAGGTCTGGATCAGGTCTGGAACAGGTCTGGAACAGGTCTGGATCAGGTTTAGAACAGGTTTAGAACAGGTCTGGAACAGGTCTGGATCAGGTCTAGAACAGGTCTGGATCAGGTCTGGATCAGGTCTGGATCAGGTCTGGGTCAGGTCTGGGTCAGGTCTGGAACAGGTTTAGAACAGGTTTAGAACAGGTCTGGAACAGGTCTGGATCAGGTCTAGAACAGGTCTGGGTCAGGTCTGGAACAGGTCTGGGTCAGGTCTGGAACAGGTCTGGATCAGGTCTGGATCAGGTCTGGGTCAGGTCTGGAACAGGTCTGGGTCAGGTCTGGGTCAGGCCTGGAACAGGTCTGGATCAGGTCTGGATCAGGTCTGGAACAGGTCTGGGTCAGGTCTGGAACAGGTCTGGGTCAGGTCTGGGTCAGGCCTGGAACAGGTCTGGATCAGGTCTGGATCAGGTCTGGAACAGGTCTGGAACAGGTCTGGGTCAGGTCTGGAACAGGTTTAGAACAGGTCTGAAACAGGTCTGGGTCAGGTCTGGATCAGGTCTGGGTCAGGTCTGGATCAGGTCTGGAACAGGTTTAGAACAGGTCTGGAATAGGTCTGGAACAGGTCTGGGTCAGGTCTGGATCAGGTCTGGAACAGGTCTGGAACAGGTCTGGAAAAGGTTTAGAACAGGTCTGGATCAGGTTTAGAACAGGTCTGGGTCAGGTCTGGAACAGGTTTAGAACAGGTCTGGAACAGGTCTGGAACAGGTCTGGGTCAGGTCTGGATCAGGTCTGGAACAGGTCTGGAACAGGTCTGGAAAAGGTTTAGAACAGGTCTGGATCAGGTCTGGAACAGGTCTGGGTCAGGTCTGGATCAGGTCTGGGTCAGGTCTGGATCAGGTCTGGAACAGGTCTGGATCAGGTTTAGAACAGGTCTGGGTCAGGTCTGGGTCAGGTCTGGAACAGGTCTGGAACAGGTCTGGAACAGGTCTGGAACAGGTCTGGATCAGGTCTGGAACAGGTCTGGAACAGGTCTGGAACAGGTCTGGAACAGGTCTGGATCAGGTCTGGAACAGGTCTGGAACAGGTCTGTAGTCTTTAAGTGTTGGTTAAGGGTTGTTTCTGAGAAAGATGTTGACCAGTGTTTAATATCTCTGTTTTAAATCTCTGAGCCTTCGCTGCTGTTTGACTCAGAGACAGGGCCGTACCTAGGATTTAAAAACACCGAGCTCCAAAAACCTGTGGAAATGTCACCTTTAGCAACATTTGTCAAAAGAATAAACTGTTATGAACGCAACAAAAGGCTGGCTACACATTATGCTCATAACTGAGCTATAATACCAGAAAGGCTTAAAAAACGTCCCCAGTGACATTTGGAAGGAAAGTGGGGGCTCAGACTGCACACCCCTTGAGAAGAGTTTCTCAGGCCCAGTCCCAGGATGGCCCCAGGGTCCACCTGAGGACTGACTCCTCTAAACCTGTTCCATAAAGACGAGTCTGGGTTCAGATCCAGACTCCCTCTTTCATTAACGTTTTCTCCGGCTCCTGTTTAATGCAGCGTAGACAGTCTAGTGTTTTTAATTCAGGGACGGAGTGGCTCAGTGGTAGAGCAGTCGTCTTATAACCGGAAGGTTGGCGGTTCGATTCCCGCTCTGCCCTGATCATACTTTCGTTGTGTCCTTGGGCAAGACACTTAACCCACCTTGCCTCCAGTGTCCGTAGCACTGGTGTATGAATGTGTGTGACTGTAGAGGTGTGTTTGGTGGTGGTAGGAGAAGGTTGAGCGCCGTTTGTATGGCAGCCCCCATCTCTGTCTGCCCCAGGTGTGAATGTGTGTGAATGGGGTGAGTGGAAGCACAATGTAAAGCGCTTTGGGTGCCCGAGAAGGGTGCAAAAAAGCGCTATATAAATGCATGCCATTTACCATTTACCATTTAATTCCGTCAGAAACCAAAAAATTTACATTTGATTCATGAACCAAACCCATCCACTTGTGTGTTGTGTTTTAAACAGTTTATTCAGAGACACTTCAAATTAAATCCAGATAAAATTCAGTTAAACAAAGACAACTTCATTAGTGGAAGATCAGAGCAGTTTTGTCTTCAGGCTTTCTTCTGAGGCATCGAGGCAACGAGCAGCCAGTACAGAGAGTAACAGGTTCCTACAGAAAGAACGTATCTGTGAGGATTCTCAGTCATCCAGGTTATTTTATACAGAAATACTTTTGGAAGAACATGGAAACTCTTCTAGGAAACTTTAAAAGCATGGATTTGAACAGGTTTAAGTTGGATTTAAACAGGTTAGTGTTGAGAGAAGTGTGAAAGTGTGACCTGTTAAAGTGATGGTCATGGTGGCTCGATACAGCAGCACGTCTACTGTCCCTCCTTTAATGTGGACCGGCAGCCCATTGTCTGCCTGAAACACAACAAGACCACAACAGACTTCAGATCTTCCTCTGACGGGGCGGAGTCAGTAAGACATGAAGCTGGTCCAGGCCTAGACGCTGGGGCAAGTATGAGCCCTGAGCTTCTGAGCTACATTACTGTTCTAAGTTTAAGTCTTTAAGCTGTCCCTCTGTCCCACTCTGTCTGTCCTGGGACTGGATCCTCCTGGGGTTCAGGGACAGAAGGACAGGGGGTGTCTCAGGAAAGCCCTTTGAGGAAACCGCTGGGCTAAAAAACTTAAATTGAATTAAAACTTTTTTAGACCTGTTTTAGTCCTTTTTAACTGGAATAGATTGGACCTAGTTTAAAATCTGGTCTTATTCATAAAGCACTAATAAAGCATGGTTACAAAGTGCTTAAAAAATCACGAGTACAAATAATTACAACATCCATAAATCTAAAAATGTGCTCCTGGTGGGTCTGTGTTCTGACCTGGAAGTGTTTCTGGGCCTCAGGGACTTTGTTCTTCAGCGTCCGAGCAGAGCTGCTGAAGGCCCGACTCAAGACCAACGGGAGACTCTGGGAAAGGAACAAAAAGTGTTGCAGAAATTACAAACAGAAGAACATCAGGACTGAAGCACTGGCACCAGCACTGGAAATAAAATATCATAAATATCATATTGCAAGAAAAAAAAAATACTGATAAATGTCCCTTTCCCCAAAAAAACAAAGCTAAGTCTAACTTTGTGATTAAACCCTACTTCATTCTCTGTCTTTACTGCTTAAATCCAACTAAAACCTGTTCAAAACCAACTAAAACCGGTTCAAGTCTATCTAAAACCTGTTCAAATCCATCTAAAACTTGTTGAAAGTCACTCTGTCTCCACTGCTTAAAGCAGGAGATGAAAGGTGAGATTGTTGGAGAGTACACATTTAGATAATGTTTAAGTGTGAAAAGTATTGTTCTGATCATGAAAGTTCAGTGTTTATTTTTTTATGTAGACAATAAGAAAAAGGTTTTCTGTATTTCCAGGAAACATGACCAGGACTAAACTCAGCCCACAGACAGAGCACGTGCAGTGGCACCGTGAGCTGTGATCGAACACAGTCTTTCACCAAAACCAAATGTGGCTCACACACCCCTCTGCCTCCTGATTGGCTCAAAATTTAAATGTCACAAGCTGGGATTTGCTGTTGGTGCTGTCAATCAAAACCAAATCTTATCTGACCTTCAGCTGGAAAGTCACCGACACAGATCTGGTCTTAGACCTGGTTTAGTCCTAGTTTAGTCCTGGTTTAGACCTGGTTTAATCCTGGTTTAGTCCTGGTTTAGACCCAATTTAGACCCGGTTTAGACCCGATTTAGACCCGATTTAGACCCGGTTTAGACCCGGTTTAGACCCGGTTTAGACCTGGTTTAGATCCGGTTTAGACTTGGTTTAGACCTGGTTTTTCTTGGGACTTTCTGAACCTCCTTGACTCATTCAATCTTAAGCAATCTGTCTCTGGCCCAACGCACGAAAAGGGTCACACACTAGATCTCGTGTTATCCTATGGTGTTTCTATCTCTGTGAATGAAATCCGTGCTACGTCTTTCTCTGATCACTCCCTAATTCTGTTCACAATGTCAGTTCCATTTTCAGGTAGTACGCCCTGTGTCTCCAAGCGGGTCTCGGGTAGGCTACGCTTAACTCCTCGACTGCTGGGCAATTTTCGGCCGCCTTTAATGTCTCCCCTTTGTGTAGGCTGTCACTGAGCTATAGCTCTGAGTACTCTGCTGACGAGCTTCTTTCCATCTTCTCATCAGCTTGCACTGGCATTCTGGACTCTGTTGCTCCTTTCAAGGCCAAACGCAAAAAAGCTCATACTACACCATGGCTCACCGATGCTACATGTGACCTCAGACGTGCCTGTAGGCGGGCGGAGCGCAAGTGGCAGAAGGACCGCCTCCACGTGTCCCTCCAAATCCTCCGAAGTTGCTTGGCGGATTACCACCGAGCTGGAAAAACCGCCAAATCACAGTACATTTCCACCATGATCTCCAGAAACAGTCACAAACCCCAGGTTCTCTTCAATACATTAAATTCTCTCATAAATCCAAAAAACGGATCCCCTGTTTTGCCCTCACCAGCCCTCTGTGAAAGTTTTCAAAAATTCTTCATTGAGAAAATTGCAGCACTCAGGCCTTCCGATACCTCCACCCCCCCACTTCCCACTCCCCCACCCCTCCCTCAGCCAGCTGTCCTATTGCAGTTTAAGCCCATTACCCTATCCTCCCTTTCTGATGCAGTCAGACATCTGCAGCACTCAAACTGCCCTTCCGATTGTCTGCCCTCCCGTCTACTCAAGGATGCTATAGTTCTCGATACGGTTGCTCCCGCTCTTCTACTGCTGATTAATGCCATTCTCTCTTCTGGGTGCGTCCCGGATGCCTTCAAGCATGCTGTGGTGCAGCCTCTACTAAAGAAGCCAAACCTTGACCCCTATATCCTCTCAAACTTTAGGCCTATCTCAAAACTGCCATTTCTGTCTAAAATCCTTGAAGTTTATGTCCAGCTCCACTCCTTTTTAGCTCATAACAACATCTACGAGAAATTCCAGTCCGGTTTTAGAACATCCCACAGCACTGAGACTGCTCTCCTGAGAGTGCTCAACGACATGCTCCTAGCCGCTGACACGGGCAGCCCGGTGATCCTTGTGCTTTTAGATCTCACAGCAGCCTTTGACACGGTGGATCACAGGATTCTGCTGTCACGGCTTGAGCATCGCGTAGGCATCAAAGGCACTGCCCTGAAGTTTTTTCAGTCCTACCTGGCCGACAGGAGCTTCTGTGTCCAGCTGGGAGATTTTACATCATCCGTTGCCCCCTCACCTGTGGGGTCCCTCAAGGCTCTATACTAGGCCCTATCCTATTTTTGCTGTATATTTTACCCCTAGGGAAAATCCTGGTTAGCACAACATCTCCTTCCACTGCTATGCTGACGATGTCCAGCTGTATCTCCCCCTAAAGTCTGATGGACAGGCTGCAATCCATTCTTTGCTTGACTGTCTGTCTGACATAAAGACATGGATGGGTTCAAACTTCCTCAACCTCAATCCGGCAACGCTCTTTACACTGGCATTGACCTTTCCCAGCTCCGCCGCCTGCAGTTGGTTCAGAACTCAGCCGCTCGACTCCTCACCGCGTTGATTTTAAACTGCTACTTATAGTCTTTAAATCCCTCCATGGTGTGGCCCCCACACACCTATCTGAGCTTCTCCACCACCACATCCCCTTCAGAGCACTACGGTCAGCTGACCTACTGTTGTTGGAAGTGCCCTGGTCCAGGCTAAAAACCAAGGGGGACAGAGCCTTTGCAGTAGCAGCCCCCAGACTCTGGAACTGCCTCCCACTTCACATCCGTGCAGCCCAGTCTCTAAACATTTTTAAGTCTCTCTTGAAGACTCACCTCTTTTCTCTAGCCTTTAAATTTGTGAAGCACTTTGGTGTGGCTCAGCCATCTGTAAATGTGCTATATAAATAAATTTGACTTTGACTTGACTTTGACTTTTGGTTTAGACCTGGTTTAGACCTGATTTAGACTTGGTTTAGACCTGGTTTTGTCCTGATTTAGACCTGGTTTAGACCTGGTTCAGACCTGGTTTAGACCTGGTTTAGACCTGGTTTAGACCTGGTTCAGTCCTGGTTTAGACCTGGTTTAGACCTGGTTTAGACCTAGTTTAGACCTGGTTTAGACCTGATTTAGACCTGATTAAGACCTGATTTAGACCTGATTTAGACCTGGTTTAGACCTGGTTTAGACCTGGTTTAGACCTGGTTCAGACCTGGTTTAGACCTCATTTAGACCTGGTTTAGACCTTGTTTAGACCTGGTTTAGACCTGGTTTAGACCTGGTTTAGACCTGGTTTAGACCTGATTTAGACCTGATTTAGACCTGGTTTAGTCCTGGTTTAGACCTGGTTTAGACCTGATTTAGACCTGATTTAGACCTGGTTTAGTCCTGGTTTAGACCTTGTTTAGACCTGGTTCAGACCTGGTTTAGACCTCATTTAGACCTGGTTTAGACCTTGTTTAGACCTGGTTTAGACCTGGTTTAGACCTGGTTTAGACCTGGTTTAGACCTGGTTTAGTCCTGGTTTAGACCTGGTTTAGACCTGATTTAGACCTGATTTAGACCTGGTTTAGTCCTGGTTTAGACCTTGTTTAGACCTGGTTTAGTCCTGGTTTAGTCCTGGTTTAGACTTGGTTTAGACCTTGTTTAGACCAGGTTTAGTCCTGGTTTAGACCTGGTTTAGACCTCATTTAGACCTGGTTTAGACCTTGTTTAGTCCTGGTTTAGACCTTGTTTAGACCTGGTTTAGTCCTGGTTTAGTCCTGGTTTAGACTTGGTTTAGACCTTGTTTAGACCTGGTTTAGTCCTGGTTTAGACCTGGTTTAGACCTCATTTAGACTTGGTTTAGACCTTGTTTAGACCTGGTTTAGTCCTGGTTTAGACCTGGTTTAGACCTCATTTAGTCCTGGTTTAGACCTTGTTTAGACCTGGTTCAGACCTGGTTTAGACCTCATTTAGACCTGGTTTAGACCTTGTTTAGACCTGGTTTAGTCCTGGTTTAGACCTGGTTTAGACCTCATTTAGACCTGGTTTAGACCTTGTTTAGACTTGGTTTAGACCTGGTTTAGACCTGGTTTAGTCCTGGTTTAGACCTTGTTTAGACCTGGTTTAGTCCTGGTTTAGACCTTGTTTAGACCTGGTTTAGTCCTGGTTTAGTCCTGGTTTAGACCTGGTTTAGACCTGGTTTAGTCCTGGTTTAGACCTTGTTTAGACCTGGTTTAGTCCTGGTTTAGACCTTGTTTAGACCTGGTTTAGTCCTGGTTTAGTCCTGGTTTAGACTTGGTTTAGACCTGGTTTAGTCCTGGTTTAGACCTGGTTTAGACCTGGTCTGTGGCTCTTTTTGCCACAAAATATGACAAACCAGCTGAACCTGTGTTTCTTCTCCAGTCAGTTCTTCCTTCTAAATTTATAAATTATAAATTAATAAATCCTTCTATCTAAACATTGTTCTCGTCCCTGATTGGTCAGTGGGCTGCTTTCCTCTTCCTGGATCTGAACCTGCTTCGGCACAAACAGAGGTCGTCTGAGGTGAGCTGTATTTAGACTCGGCTCAAAGGTCACACCGAGTCTCTCTGACAACACATTCCTGCTCTATAACTGCACACAGCTAGTCCTGTTCTAGACCTGTTCTAGACCTGTTCTAGACCTGTTCTAGTCCTGTTCTAGACCTGTTCTACTCCTGTTCTAGTCCTGTTCTAGTCCTGTTCAAGACCTGTTCTAGTCCTGTTCTAGACCTGTTCTAGACCTGTTCTAGACCTGTTCTAGTCCTGTTCTAGTCCTGTTCTAGTCCTGTTCAAGACCTGTTCTAGTTCTTTTCTAGACCTGTTCTAGACCTGTTTTAGTCCTGTTCTAGTCGTGTTCAAGACCTGTTCAAGACCTGTTCTAGTTCTGTTCTAGACCTGTTCTAGACCTGTTCTAGTCCTGTTCTAGTCCTGTTCAAGACCTGTTCTAGACCTGTTCTAGTCCTGTTCTAGTCCTGTTCAAGACCTGTTCTAGTTCTGTTCTAGACCTGTTCTAGACCTGTTCTAGTCCTGTTCTAGTCCTGTTCTAGTCCTGTTCAAGACCTGTTCTAGTTCTGTTCTAGACCTGTTCAAGACCTGTTCTAGACCTGTTCTAGACCTGTTCTAGACCTGTTCTAGTCCTGCTCCAGTCCTGTTCAAGACCTGTTCTAGTCCTGTTCTAGACCTGTTCTAGACCTGTTCTAGACCTGTTCTAGTCCTGTTCTAGTCCTTTTCAAGACCTGTTCTAGTTCTGTTCTAGACCTGTTCTAGACCTGTTTTAGTCCTGTTCTAGTCCTGTTCAAGACCTGTTGTAGTTCTGTTCTAGACCTGTTCTAACCTGTTTTAGCCCTGTTCTAGTCCTGTTCAAGACCTGTTCTAGTTCTGTTCTAGACCTGTTCGAGACCTGTTCTAGTCCTGTTCTAGTCCTGTTCTAGTCCTGTTCAAGACCTGTTCTAGTTCTGTTCTAGACCTGTTCTAGACCTGTTCTAGACCTGTTCTAGACCTGTTCTAGACCTGTTCTAGACCTGTTCTAGTCCTGCTCCAGTCCTGTTCAAGACCTGTTCTAGTCCTGTTCTAGACCTGTTCTAGACCTGTTCTAGACCTGTTCTAGACCTGTTCTAGTCCTGTTCAAGACCTGTTCTAGTTCTGTTCTAGACCTGTTCTAGACCTGTTTTAGTCCTGTTCTAGTCCTGTTCAAGACCTGTTGTAGTTCTGTTCTAGACCTGTTCTAACCTGTTTTAGCCCTGTTCTAGTCCTGTTCAAGACCTGTTCTAGTTCTGTTCTAGACCTGTTCGAGACCTGTTCTAGACCTGTTCTAGTCCTGTTCTAGTCCTGTTCTAGTCCTGTTCAAGACCTGTTCTAGTTCTGTTCTAGACCTGTTCCAGACCTGTTCTAGTCCTGTTCTAGTCCTGTTCTAGTCCTGTTCAAGACCTGTTCTAGTCCTGTTCTAGACCTGTTCTAGACCTGTTCTAGTCCTGTTCAAGACCTGTTCTAGTCCTGTTCTAGACCTGTTCTAGTCCTGTTCTAGTCGTGTTCTAGTTCTGTTCTAGACCTGTTCTAGTCCTGTTTTAGACCTGTTCTAGTTCTGTTCTAGACCTGTTCTAGTCCTGTTCTAGTCGTGTTCTAGTTCTGTTCTAGACCTGTTCTAGTCCTGTTCTAGTCCTGTTCTAGACCTGTTCTAGACCTGTTCTAGTCCTGTTCAAGACCTGTTCTAGTCCTGTTCTAGTCCTGTTTTAGACCTGTTCTAGTTCTGTTCTAGACCTATTCTAGTCCTGTTCTAGTCGTGTTCTAGTTCTGTTCTAGACCTGTTCTAGTCGTGTTCTAGTCCTGTTCTAGACCTGTTCTAGACCTGTTCTAGTCCTGTTCAAGACCCGTTCTAGTCCTGTTCTCGTCCTGTTTTAGACCTGTTCTAGTTCTGTTCTAGACCTGTTCTAGTCCTGTTCTAGTCGTGTTCTAGTTCTGTTCTAGACCTGTTCTAGTCGTGTTCTAGTCCTGTTCTAGACCTGTTCTAGACCTGTTCTAGTCCTGTTCAAGACCTGTTCTAGTCCTGTTCTAGTCCTGTTTTAGACCTGTTCTAGACCTGTTCTAGACCTGTTCTAGTCCTGTTCAAGACCTGTTCTAGTCCTGTTCTAGTCCTGTTTTAGACCTGTTCTAGTTCTGTTCTAGACCTGTTCTAGTCCTGTTCTAGTCGTGTTCTAGTTCTGTTCTAGACCTGTTCTAGTCCTGTTCTAGTCCTGTTTTAGACCTGTTCTAGTTCTGTTCTAGACCTGTTCTAGTTCTGTTCTAGTCATGTTCCAGTCCTGTTCTAGTCCTGTTCTGGTCCTGTTCTAGTCCTGTTCTAGTCCTGTTCAAGACCTGTTCTAGTCCTGTTCTAGTCCTGTTTTAGACCTGTTCTAGTTCTGTTCTAGACCTGTTCTAGTCCTGTTCTAGTCGTGTTCTAGTTCTGTTCTAGACCTGTTCTAGTCGTGTTCTAGTCCTGTTCTAGACCTGTTCTAGACCTGTTCTAGTCCTGTTCAAGACCTGTTCTAGTCCTGTTCTAGTCCTGTTTTAGACCTGTTCTAGTTCTGTTCTAGACCTGTTCTAGTCTTGTTCTAGTCGTGTTCTAGTTCTGTTCTAGACCTGTTCTAGTCGTGTTCTAGTCCTGTTCTAGACCTGTTCTAGTGCTGTTCTAGTCCTGTTCTAGACCTGTTCTAGTCCTGTTCTAGTCCTGTTCTGGTCCTGTTCTAGTCCTGTTCTAGTCCTGTTCTAGTCCTGTTCTGGTCCTGTTCTAGTCGTGTTCTAGACCTGTTCTAGTCCTGTTCTAGTCCTGTTCTGGTCCTGTTCTAGTTCTGTTCTAGACCTGTTCTAGTCGTGTTCTAGTCCTGTTCTAGACCTGTTCTAGACCTGTTCTAGTCCTGTTCAAGACCTGTTCTAGTCCTGTTTTAGACCTGTTCTAGTTCTGTTCTAGACCTGTTCTAGTCCTGTTCTAGTCGTGTTCTAGTCCTGTTCTAGACCTGTTCTAGTCCTGTTCAAGACCTGTTCTAGTCCTGTTTTAGACCTGTTCTAGTTCTGTTCTAGACCTGTTCTAGTCCTGTTCTAGTCGTGTTCTAGTCCTGTTCTAGACCTGTTCTAGTGCTGTTCTAGTCCTGTTCTAGACCTGTTCTAGTCCTGTTCTAGTCCTGTTCTGGTCCTGTTCTAGTCCTGTTCTAGTCGTGTTCTAGTCCTGTTCTAGTCCTGTTCTAGACCTGCTCCAGTCCTAGTTCAGTCTTACTTAGTTTTGATAAAGCTCTATTGTTTACTTTTGGTTCAGTTGTTGGACCTGAAAACATTCTCTTGTTTTTTAAGGAACAAGGAAGTATCCCTGGTTTAGACCTAGTGTAGACTGGATTTTGTTTCTGTTTTATTTTAGTCTTAGTCCTAGATTTAGTCCATTGTCTTGTTTTTAGACCTGGTTTAGTCCTTGACCAACCTTTAGTTAAGAACTGGTGTTGTCGAGGTTAAATCCTGGTTTAGTCCAGATTTAGACATAATTTATTGTCATTGTCCAAAAAAAGCAGCTCTGTGTTAAAAAAAACAGAAACAAAAACAAAAACACACTATAAAGAAAAAACATGCATAAACATAAATATTAATTGATGTTTAAGAGAAGGTCAGTCCTGGTTCAGTCCTGGTCTTGTCCCTAAACCCGGTCTAAGTCAGATTAAAGTGTTTCTCACCCGGAGCTGGTTCATGGCTGTGACTCTTCTCACAAGGACAGTCTGACTGTGAACCAGCTCTGGACTGGAACCGAGCCAGACTACAGGAACCAAACCCTGCCTGACCCGGATCTGAGCTCAGTCTGGACCTGAGCCAAAGACTCAACCTGGAGTGAGCTCAGAGTGCAACAGTCTTGAACACTTCAGCAGCTGCAGACCCACTGTTCAGACACAGTACCCTTCAAAATAAAATACATCCTCCTGAGAATCTTTATAATTTTAATTTGATATAAATAATTCAGTAACTCAGAAACACATTGCAAAGAAAAGAAAATACAGTGTTTAATAATTTAAATGTTGTTTGACTCGGCTGACCTCGAAGCAAATACATGCTTTTTAAAAACATCTGAAAACTTTCCTTTACAGCTTTAGACATTGACCAAATTTAATTTTATTGTTTACTCATTTTACTTTTTTACCAAAACAGGTCTAAACCAGGACTAAACCAGGTCTAAACCAAGACTAAAGCAGGTCTAAACCAGGTCTAAACCAGGACTAAACCAGGTCTAAACCAGGTCTGAACCAGGACTAAACCAGGTCTAAACCAGGACTAAACCAAGTCTAAACCAGGTCTAAACCATGACTAAACCAGGACTAAACCAGGACCAAAACAGGGCTAAACCAGGTCTAAACCAGGTCTAAACCAGGACTAAACCAGGTCTAAACCAGGTCTAAACCAGGTCTAAACCAGGTCTAAACCAGGAACAAAACAGGACTAAACCAGGACCAAAACAGGTCTAAACCAGGTCTAAACCAGGTCTAAACCAGGTCTAAACCAGGACCAAAACAGGGCTAAACCAGGTCTAAACCAGGTCTAAACCAGGTCTAAACCAGGACCAAAACAGGACTAAACCAGGTCTAAACCAGGTCTAAACCAGGTCTAAACCAGGTCTAAACCAGGACCAAAACAGGACTAAACCAGGACCAAAACAGGTCTAAACCAGGACTAAACCAGGTCTAAACCAGGACCAAAACAGGACTAAACCAGGTCTAAACCAGGTCTAAACCAGGTCTAAACCAGGACTAAACCCCGACCAAAACAGGTCTAAACCAAGACTAAACCAGGTCTAAACCAGGTCTAAATCAGGACTAAACCAGGACCAAAACAGGTCTAAACCAGGACTAAACCAGGTCTAAACCAGGACTAAACCAGGACTAAACCAAGTCTAAACCAGGACTAAACCAGGTCTAAACCAGGTCTAAACCAAGACTAAACCAGGTCTAAACCAGGTCTAAACCAGGTCTAAACCAAGTCTAAACCAGGACTAAACCAGGACCAAAACAGGTCTAAACCAAGACTAAACCAGGTCTAAACCAGGACTAAACCAGGACTAAACCAGGTCTAAACCAGGTCTAAACCAGGTCTAAACCATGACTAAACCAGGACTAAACCAAGTCTAAACCAGGACTAAACCAGGTCTAAACCAGGTCTAAACCAGTTCTAAACCAGGACTAAACCAAGTCTAAACCAGGACTAAACCAGGACTAAACCAGGACCAAAACAGGTCTAAACCAGGTCTAAACTAGGACAAAACCAGGACCAAAACAGGTCTAAACCAGGACTAAAGCAGGTCTAAACCAGGACCAAAACAGGTCTAAACCAGGACTAAACCAGGTCTAAACCAGGACTAAAACAGGTCTAAACCAGGACTAAAGCAGGTCTAAACCAGGACCAAAACAGGTCTAAACCAGGACTAAACCAGGTCTGAACCAGGACCAAAACAGGTCTAAACCAGGTCTAAACCAAGTCTAAACCAGGACTAAAACAGGTCTAAACCAGGACTAAAGCAGGTCTAAACCAGGACCAAAACAGGTCTAAACCAGGACTAAACCAGGTCTGAACCAGGACCAAAATAGGTCTAAACCAGGTCTAAACCAGGTCTAAACCAGGACCAAAACAGGTCTAAACCAGGACTAAACCAGGTCTGAACCAGGACCAAAATAGGTCTAAACCAGGTCTAAACCAGGTCTAAACCAGGACCAAAACAGGTCTAAACCAGGACCAAAACAGGACTAAACCAGGTCTAAACCAGGTCTAAACCAGGACCAAAACAGGTCTAAACCAGGACTAAACCAGGTCTAAACCAAGTCTAAATCAGGACTAAACCAGGACCAAAACAGGTCTAAACCAGGACTAAACCAGGTCTAAACCAGGACCAAAACAGGTCTAAACCAGGACTAAACCAGGTCTGAACCAGGACCAAACCATGACTAAACCAGGTCTAAACCAGGACCAAAACAGGTCTAAACCAGGACTAAACCAGGTCTAAACCAGGTCTAAACCAGGTCTAAACCAGGACTAAACCAGGACTAAACCAGGACCAAAACAGGTCTAAACCAGGTCTAAACCAGGACCAAAACAGGTCTAAACCAGGACTAAACCAGGTCTGAACCAGGACCAAACCAGGACTAAACCAGGTCTAAACCAGGACCAAAACAGGTCTAAACCAGGACTAAACCAGGTCTATATCAGGACTAAACCAGGACTAAACCAGGTCTAAACCAGGTCTAAACCAGGTTTAAGACTAGTCTGGAGTGTGGATCTTCTTCAGGATATGTTTTCTTTGGTTCAACATTCAAATAGTGCCTGGCAGTTGGAATTCTCCATCTCCCTCTGAGGAAGCAACAATTAGTTGCGAAACGTCAGGGATTTGTTTCTCTGTTGCACAGCCTCTCAGCTTATTGCTAAATTGAATTAATTTGGATTTTAATCATTTAAATTGGTCAAGGTTACCTAATTGTTGGCAGTGGTTTTACCTGGACATTGTTTTAAAGGACTCTTTTAACAAGTATTTGAGCCTTTGGGACTACTTTGGGAAATCTGAGCCTTTTAAAGGATAAATCTGGAAACCTTGGACTCCTTTCTTCGAACATGGAGCTTAACATCCAGCCTTCACAGTGAAGAGACCCCAAACCAACCACCTCGTGTCTCAGGTAAGACCACGTCACAATCTGTTTGAACTATTGATATTGTGCTGTGTAACTCGGCAACATGAGAGATTTCCAACTGCCAGGTAAGAACCCTACACACAACACACACACTCTACAACCTCAATCACACACAATACATACACAGCCATACACCACCCACACGCATACCACAAACACTCCAGCGCTTATCCAGGCCCCTGACCCAGAGACCAGACAGACCAGCAAACAGTATTTTAAATTGATCCAAGCCATTCACCATAAATCCATCATCGACAAATCTATCACCACTCTGACCCCACCCTCAGGAATGCTACGCCAAATTAAAAGATTAACAGATTTCATCAAACCTTCCACCCCTTGTGAAGAGACGCGCATCAAAGTACAGGACAATACTACACAGTGGATGAATAACAACATGCATATCTTACAGGATCATTATGCCCACATAATCTCTACACGCCAGCATACACCTCCAAATAAACTCGCACTACAAATAGCTATTGGCTGGGCGTGCAAACGTTATGGACCACGCCTTACCACCACCATCGTTCATACAGTCCAGAACATCCTGAGCCTCCATCTCTCACAGACACCCAGCCACACCCCACCCACCTCTACCAAACCTTCATGGCTAACAACCACCACCCAAATACCGATCCAAACCCTTCCAACCATTCCAGAGAGGGATGAAGAAGAAGCCTTCCCCATCCTTCCTAAAGCTCAGCGACCAAACAAATTTACATTGTACCTTGGACAAAAGAAAACACTCTCAGAACATATCCAAACTTTTCAGGATCAACCTGTTCATAGACCACCCCTGCAACACAACCAGTGCAGGAACAGTGACTCTGCCACTCAGCCACAAAACACCAGGATTAGAAGCTCAACCAACAAGAAGACCACTAACCATCTTCCTCGGCAACCACTTTGGACCCCCCCCCCCCAGCCCATACAATACCAGGCAACCCCCTGCAGTTATCAGTTAACGACCCCCCTACATTTCAATCAACTATAACATCCCAGCAAACCACCAACCATTTCCCAGAACAATCAGCTGCAAAGCCACCTACAGCCAAGACTACTAACCCACCGCTACGGCTTCCAACCAAGACTCCAAAACCACAGATGAACCAACTTACTGAGGCTTCAGAATCCATCCTTCCAGGGCCCCCACAGCAGAGGGAAGACACTACAGTGGCCAAAGGATGATAGCCCCACTCTGGGATGCAACCAAGTCTCTAAAAGGCTACCCAGCCCAACTACGTCCACCCCCCTCAAACGGAAAACTAGTCTTTTAGCGCCAATCCACTTCATCCACTAACAACGCATTTAATCTCACGGACCTCCAGCTCTCCCCTGTGGTCCCAGACCTGACAAACCATCCAACTGCACATTCAATTCAAACCCGGCTCTCATTCACAAACACATCACCCCAACAATTACTTCACTCGACAAATACTGGGAGGACCCTGGAAGTCCAAGCCCAAGTTTACCTCCCACAAAAAAACGTGCCTAAACAAGGTCCTGTTTCCTTCCTCCTCACAAACACACCTCAAAGGTCAAATGTCTCTGTTAAAATAACTGATCGAATCTCTCCTCTTGCTTCACCCCAGGTGTACCAGCACCAAGGACATTAGGAGAACAGGTCCCATAAAAACAGCTCACAAGGCCTCAAATGTGGGGAATGATGAGTGGGTCCTTAAGGTCACCAAGACCATGACTAAAACCCTAACTGAACCCCCCTCACTCATTACAGAACCCACTGAGTCCTCCTCCTTGGTGACTGGTGCCACTTTCGTGTCTTCATCCACCCTGGGCTACCTTCCAGGCTCCTCCCAGTCTAAAACACCCTTAACCTCAACACCTCCCCCCCTCAATTTATACAAACCTATCTACCACCTGGTCAGACCAAGTAGGAAGCTCCAGGACTGGTACTTCATTGGAAGAAGGCCTGTCCTTATCCTGGGGGACTCCAATATCAATCGAATCCCACCTCACCATCACAGAAATATCCAGTTAGACAGTTACCCAGGAGCCAATATTTATCACTTTCACAAACTTATGGAAAAATCACAAATCAATACATCCACCAAAATCCTCATTCTGGCCATTGGCCTAAACAATAGGGAACAGGACCCCAGCAAACATCTGTCAAACAAATGAGTTCACTGTACAAACAAGCAAAGTTGACCTTCCCTAATGCAGACATATACTTTCCTAAAATAAATTTCTCCCTCAACCTCCCTCAAAAACAAAAGGAAAACCTTATTCAGCTTAATAAATACATTGACACCCACTTTCCCTCTCTAATAGAAATCCCTCAAGACACCTTCATTACAGATGCATTACAGTTGCAGATAATATCCACTGGACACCTACCACCGCGAGCGCTATATTCAGTAACTGGCTCCGTCAACTAAATTTAATCTAGATTACTATTCCAACCCGGTCTCCCACAAATGCAAATCCCCATTTATTACCCAGTTCTTTTCTCCCACTCGACAAACCAGAGTGGATCTGGGGTGGAGCTCGGCCTCCAACATCTTAAACTTATCCACCCTCTTCACGCCAACTACCGCACAAGTTAGCTGCTGGAGAGAGGCCTTACTTTTATACCACGTCCCACAAAACCTAACCGGGAGGAACTTCAAAAGGACTTCCACTACTATCACCGTCGCCTCAAAATAGCCTCTTATTTCCACAATAGAACCTCCTCCAGTAGCCGACCCTTCACCCATCGATCTTTGTGGGAACCAGCTACTTCTCAAATAAACATATCCATCCAACGTTATATCAGCAGCAACCTCCGTACTCTTCGCACTTTCCAACCCACGCCAGATATTAAAGATAACCTCGCCCCTCAGGAACGATCAGCCCTCCGTCAACTCATTCATAACCCCAACATCATTATCAAACCTGCAGACAAAGGTTCCAAAATAGTCATTCTGGACCGACAACAATACCTCTTCGAAGCAAATCGTCAGCTCAATAATCCCCAGCACTACCGTCCCCTGGCCAACAGCATACAATCCATCACCCAGATGCAACTACGATCCATAATACAGTCTCTTTATGACAAGAAAGTCATAACAAACAAACAGCTACACTTTCTCTACGGTCCAGATCAGCCCCCTTTTTCGTATCTTCTATCTCCTTCCTAAAATCCACAAAGATCCTCATACCTGGACTATTCCTTTTGAGGTTCCTCCCGGTCGCCCAATAGTCTCGGATTGCAACAGTGCCACTTACAAAATAGCTCAATATCTCAACTCCTTCCTCAATCCACTCTCCAACAGGCCCCCCAGCTACATTAAAGACACCTACAACCACACTTACCTTTTCACAATTGACATAGATTCTCTATATACTAATATCATAACCAACTTGGGCATCTCTGCCGTTCAAAAAACCTTCAGTAGATATCCAGACCCTAATAGACCGGACTCAGAAATCATTCAGCTTCTTAAACTCTGTTTAGACAACAATGACTTTAGTTTCAATAATAAACATTATCTCCAGATAAGTGGAACAGCCATGGGCCAAAGGTTTGCCCCCTAACCTTAACCATAACCCATCCCTAACCTTAACCATAACCCACACCTAACCTTAATCATTACCCATCCCTAACCTTAATCATTACCCATCCCTAACCTTAATCATTACCCATCCCTAACCTTAACCATTACTCATCCCTAACCTTAACCATTACCCATCCCTAACCTTAACCATTACCCACACCTAACCTTAACCATTACCCATCCCTAACCTTAACCATTACCCATCCCTAACCTTAACCATTACCCATCCCTAACCTTAACCATTACCCACTCCTAACCTTAACCATTACCCATCCCTAACCTTTGCCCATAAAACACTTTCTCCACCAGGTCCACACCATTGCCCACCTTTTCATTGACACGTTCTCTGACTATACCTCCCTCAGTAAAACAATTGTGTGTATTGTAAATAATTTGTACCTTGGTGTGTTTTTTTAATAGAAATTGCTCATGTTATTTAATATACACACACACACACACACACACACACACACACACACACACACACACACACACCAGGACTAAACCACCTAGTCCTGGTTTAGACCTGGTTTAGTCCTGGTTTAGTCCTGGTTTAGTCCTGGTTTAGTTCTGGTTTAGACCTGGTTTAATCCTGGTTTAGTCCTGGTTTAGACCTGGTTTAGTCCTGGTTTAGTCCTGGTTTAGTCCTGGTTTAGTCCTGGTTTAGACCTGGTTTAGTCCTGGTTTAGTCCTGGTTTAGTCCTGGTTTAGAGTTGGAGGTCACAAAAGAGAAACAATGACATTTCCTCTTTAACTTAAGAAGCTTGATGTTATGTATAATTGCTCACTTCTCTATTTTGTGAAAGTCTTACTGAGTTCAGAGTAAAAACACATATATATAAATATCTAAAGCTGTGAAAACTGGGTCTAGTTCCTCTTTCAGTCTAAGCTTTTTAAAGTCCTACCTCCAAAAACAAACTCACACTTCTGTCTTTCTCAAGTTGAGGTAAGCTTCTGTTTCCAACTTTACAACTGACTCTGAGACTATAGTCCTGGTTTAGACCTGGTTTAGTCCTGGTTTAGACCTGGTTTAGTCCTGGTTTAGTCCTGGTTTAGACCTGGTTTAGACCTGGTTTAGTCCTGGTTTAGACCTGGTTTAGACCTGGTTTAGACTTGGTTTAGACCTGGTTTAGACTTGGTCTAGTCCTAGTATAGACCTGGTTAAGACCTGCTTAAGACCTGGTTAAGACCTGGTTTGGACCTGGTTTAGACCTGGTTTAGACCTGTTTCAGTCCTGGTTTAGACCTGGTTTAGACTTGGTTTAGACCTGGTTTAGACCTGGTTTAGACTTGGTTTAGACCTGGTTTAGACCTGGTTTAGACCTGTTTTAGATCTGTTTTAGACCTGGTTTAGACCTGGTTTAGATTTGGTTTAGACCTGGTTTAGACTTAGTCTAGTCCTGGTTTAGTCCTGGTTTAGACTTGGTTTAGACCTGGTTTAGACTTGGTTTAGACTTGGTTTAGACCTGGTTTAGACCTGGTTTAGACCTGTTTTAGATCTGTTTTAGACCTGGTTTAGACCTGGTTTAGATTTGGTTTAGACCTGGTTTAGACTTAGTCTAGTCCTGGTTTAGTCCTGGTTTAGACTTGGTTTAGACCTGGTTTAGACCTGGTTTAGACCTGGTTCAGACCTGGTTCAGACCTGGTTTAGTCCTGGTTTAGACCTGGTTTAGTCTAAGTTTAGTCCTGGTTTAGTCCTGGTTTAGACCTGGTTTAGACCTGGTTTAGACTTGGTTTAGACCTGGTTTAGACCTGGTTTAGACCTGGTTTAGAACTGGTTTAGTCTAAGTTTAGTCCTGGTTTAGTCCTGGTTTAGACTTGGTTTAGACCTGGTTTAGACCTGGTTTAGACCTGGTTTAGACCTGGTTTAGACTTGGTTTAGACTTGGTTTAGACCTGGTTTAGACCTGTTTTAGATCTGTTTTAGATCTGTTTTAGACCTGGTTTAGACCTGGTTTAGATTTGGTTTAGACCTGGTTTAGACTTAGTCTAGTCCTGGTTTAGTCCTGGTTTAGACTTGGTTTAGACCTGGTTTAGACCTGGTTTAGACCTGGTTCAGACCTGGTTCAGACCTGGTTTAGTCCTGGTTTAGACCTGGTTTAGTCTAAGTTTAGTCCTGGTTTAGTCCTGGTTTAGTCCTGGTTTAGACTTGGTTTAGACCTGGTTTAGACCTGGTTTAGACCTGGTTCAGACCTGGTTCAGACCTGGTTTAGTCCTGGTTTAGACCTGGTTTAGTCTAAGTTTAGTCCTGGTTTAGTCCTGGTTTAGACCTGGTTTAGACCTGGTTTAGACTTGGTTTAGACCTGGTTTAGACCTGGTTTAGAACTGGTTTAGTCTAAGTTTAGTCCTGGTTTAGTCCTGGTTTAGACTTGGTTTAGACCTGGTTTAGACCTGGTTTAGACCTGGTTTAGACCTGGTTTAGACTTGGTTTAGACTTGGTTTAGACCTGGTTTAGACCTGGTTTAGACCTGGTTTAGACTTGGTTTAGACCTGGTTTAGACCTGGTTTAGTCTAAGTTTAGTCCTGGTTTAGACTTGGTTTAGACTTGGTTTAGACCTGGTTTAGACCTGGTTTAGTCTAAGTTTAGTCCTGGTTTAGACTTGGTTTAGACCTGGTTTAGACTTGGTTTAGAACTGGTTTAGACCTGGTTTAGACCTGGTTTAGACCTGGTTTAGACATGTGTTAGGAGATTGTTCTCATTCTATTGAATCATTGTCACAAAACATTTTTTTCTGAAACAATGACAAACACTGAACTCTTGTGATCAGATGGCAGTGCTCCCCCTGCTGGCCGCTCTGCTCCTCCACATCTCTGCCGCTCGAGGCCAGTGGGATGTGGACTACAAATATGGCCAAGAGGACTACGAGCTGCTGCAACAGTATCCTCACTGTGACTGGAAGTGTATGCTGTTCACGCTGCAGTGGCCCGGGACCTTCTGCCAGGTCCTCACCTCCTCAAACACACAAGCTTCCACATTGACTGGAATTATTTTAATTTTCTCATTTTAATACTCTCGACTCTCAAAAAGACAGACATTTGTGGATTTTTGTGGATTCAAATTTTTTACCACAGTGCATTCAGTGTCAAAGGCCTCGCGGTGTTGGTCCTTCCTCTGGTCGGACCTGAAGCTCTTCAAGGCCTCGCGGTGTCGGTCCTTCCTCTGGTCGGACCTGAAGCTCTTCAAGGCCTCGCGGTGTCGGTCCTCCCTCTGGTCGGACCTGAAGCTCTTCAAGGCCTTGTGGTGTCGGTCCTTCCTCTTGTCGGACCTGAAGCTCTTCAAGACCTCGTGGTGTCGGTCCTTCCTCTTGTCGGACCTGAAGCTCTTCAAGGCCTCGGGGTGTCGGTCCTCCCTCTGGTCGGACCTGAAGCTCTTCAAGGCCTCGGGGTGTCGGTCCTTCCTCTGGTCGGACCTGAAGCTCTTCAAGGCCCCGCAGTGTCGGTCCTCCCTCCCGTTTAGACCTGAAGCTCTTCAAGGCCTCGGGGTGTCGGTCCTTCCTCTGGTCGGACCTGAAGCTCTTCAAGGCTCTGGTCGGACCTGAAGCCCTGACTCTAGGGCTGTTCCGACAACAGCTCTCGATGATTCTGGAATAACTCCAGTCTTTATGGCTCCGTACTGACTAATACAAGGCTTTTTAATATTTTAGATTTCCCGTTGAACAGCCCAGTGTTCACTGTCCCCAGTTCCTGTACTTATATCAACGAAACCTATTATTTTTTTCATTTTCTCAATGTGGTTCAAAATCTGACTTTAAATCATCCTTTTCTTTTTTTAACTTAGATCTAATAAAATCTACCAAATAAGATTAAAGTGTATAAAGAGTAGCTTGTACAGTTTCAGGTTCTGTAAGTGTAACATGAATAATTGCTGTTTGCTGTGGCATACCAAAGAAAATCCCCTGGAGCTCTGTAGAAGCACTGGCAGGACATGTGCTGTAGCTCTCTGGAAACAAAACATATCCTTGATTATCACTGGCTTCCAGAGACTTTTGTGTCCGACGTCTTTCAGTTTAAAATCATTCTGAAGTTCAATGTATTTATTATTTTATAAATCTTTTCTCCTCCAGATAATGAAAAATAAGACTCTTTGTAAAATCCCTGCCAACGTCAACAACTGGACCATCCACGGACTCTGGTGAGAACTTTCCCTGAGTCCAGACCACAACTTATACAGACACACTGGTTTAGACCTGATTTAGTCCTTGTTTAGAACTGGTGTAGACCTGGTCTAGTCCTCACCTGGTCTCTGTTCTTCTTGGTTAGGCCTGTAAAAGTTTACACCTGCTGCAACTGTTGGCCCATGTTCCACTCAGACATCAAGGTCAGTCCAGTTTCAGTCTCTGGTCTAGTTCTAGTCCTGTCCAGACCTTGTTTAATCTTTTCTTTACTTTAGGGTCTTGAGACAGACTTGAATGTGTTCTGGCCATCTTTACTCTCAACCCATTCAGCCTTTCAGTTCTGGTAAGTCCTTCAGGTGGAACTCCGGATCAGTCGGTCTCAGACTTTGTTTTACGAGGACCACTTTCTTGAGACTTTCCTAAATGCTACTTATTTTTCAGACTGAGTTAAAAAAGGTATTCAATTCTTGTGTGATTTGATTATTGCAGACCATCTTGTTCATAATCCATTTTTTTTGTCCAAATAAAAATGAACTAAAACCACTTAAGGCAATAAAAGTCCAAGCAAATCCTTTAAAATTTGTTTAATGTCTACGGAATATTACCTAGAACCTGTTAAAGTCCAACTACAACCCCTTTAAACCTGTTAAAGTCCAACTACAACCCCTTTAAACCTGTTAAAGTCCAACTACAACCCCTTTAAACCTGTTAAAGTCCAACTACAACCTCTTTAAACCTGTTAAAGTCCAACTACAACCCCTTTAAACCTGTCAAAGTCCAACTACAACCCCTTTAAACATGTTAAAGTCCAACTACAACCCCTTTAAACCTCATAAAGTCAGACTAATTTAAACTAAAATCACTTTGGACCTTTAGTTTTGCACCATTACCTCAATAATGCTTAGTTTTGCCTTTAGTCCTGTGCCTTTTTTTTTTTTTTTTTGCAGGAGCAATGAGTGGCACAAACATGGCACCTGTGCGGCTTGTGTGGAAGGACTCAACTCTCCTCAGAAATACTTCCAGACCTGCCTCGACCTCAGGGCTCGCTTCGACGTCCAAAGGTCAGACTTTACTTTTATATTACAGTTGTTCAAGTCAAAAAACACGACACGCTTCTGCATTTCAACACTTCTCATTCAACAGTTTCTCCCACAACTGTATGTCTTTGTGTTCTGACTGAATACAAATGTGCTGAAATGTTCTTTAATGGCCTATAAAATGATCGCAGGTTCAAAAATGACAGAGTTTAAAGGACCTTTAAATGGTGGTCTTACTCGATTATTCAATGAAACTATCTTATAACAATAACAGTCGTTTCGTTTCCTCTGCAGTTTGTTGGAGAAAGCTGGCATCACTCCGTCCTGTAACCAGACTTATAAAGTAAGAATGACCCTCCCACTCACTTTCAGACCTGATTATTTCTGCTGCAGCTTCTTTTTGATCTGTTTTTGTTGAAGGTTGAGCAAGTGCAGCGCGTGGTAGCCCCACTTTTCGGAAGCCACTACGAGATCCAGTGTGTGTCGGACGAACAGGTCTGAACCGAAAACACATTCTTCAAAATTAAATGAAGACTTGTCTAAAGCTTCTGTTTCTTCTGTGTCAGGGCCGAGAGCTGTGGTTCCAGCTCAAGGTCTCTCTGTTTCAGAACATGACCATGGGCTGCGGACACAAGGACCTCAGGATGAGCCGTGACCCTAGTCCTGCTCACCCTTGCCCCCCTCAGGCCCCTCTGTATTACCTGCCCATCGACCACAAAGAGCCCCCGAGGCCCTGTGAGTGAGTCCAATGGGTTGACCAGCTTAACCTCTGGCAAATTTTTCTACTTTATTTTGGAGTGACACTGTGTTTTGATTTATGATTTATGGACATTTATGATTTATGGACTTTAAAGAATTTGAAGAATCAGTGCATTACTCTGTGGGTTCCCATTTGATTTGAAACATATCCATTATAATCATTTGTTGTGTTTGTTTTGACATGTGTTGTAAGTTAATCATTTGAAGTGATTACATACGTTTGATGCTTGATGTTTGTGTTTTGTCACCGCCTTTGGGGCAAGGGGTGGATAGAAGAGTTTTTCCCAGCTTTAGGTCATTTTACCAATGGGTCAAAATGTTCTTCTGGCTAGGTCAACAGCCCTGCTGGGTTTTCGCTTCTGTCATAGTTTACAACTCACACTCAAGCTAGTAGGTTGTTTATGCTAATGGTTGTCAGCATAAAGAGGGGGGAATGTTATAATAATTTTTATTATTATAATTGTTTATATTGTTTATAGTTACTGGGTGCTCATAGTTCTCTACAGGTCATGTCAAATCATGTCATGTCCTCCACGTTAGTCCAAGCATGGAGTAGACATAACTAGATAGATATGATTTGCCAGAGGACTTCTGCACCTGGAGCTGGGGCCTTGGAGGAGTGTGTATGAGAGATACACCTCCCACTGACAGCCCCCACTGCAGTGATATAAAATCTTATGTTTTGTTTACTTCTTTAAGCAAATTCACTTCTGTACCTTTGATATATCCGTGTGTATGCTTCATTCTTGCAAGAATAAAACCTGGCCTTTTGCTTTTTATAATATAATCTGTCTCTGTGTCTCTCTGGATAATTTAAGGATATAGAATTCTTTTAACACGAGCACATGTGACAAAACAGAGAGAAGCAAAGTGATGCAAATGTGAAATAAAGGGGAATCAAACTGATGTTAAAGGTTTATGTGAATGAATAAAAGGAGGTGTATCAGCTGCAGGCCTTTGGTCAGTTACTCACAATCCTTTACTGGTACATGGTGTTATTTAGACATCTGTGTTTAGTCCATTCGGGACTTGTCGGATGTTTTGTTTAAACATCTGTTTTTAAAGTTAATCCAGGTTAAACATCTTGCAGCCAAAGCGACACTGCGAACACTCGGCCTGCCTCAGACCACAGGGCTCTGAACTTGGTTAATAGTGGCCTTAATGCACTCTCACAATATTTCTGTGATGCTAATGCTATTTTGCTAGCCATAAGATTACAGGATTACTAGTTACTTTAACTGCTGTTGGTATCTTTGATGTCATTTTTTCACTTTCCAAATTCATCCCACTGGCCGAATTGTATCCTCTGGCGGCCCAGTTTTGGCCCGCATGCCGCATGTTTGACACCCGCTCTATCACGCCCTCGCCCTGCTGGGGGCAGATTTTTCTTTGAGCAGTACGTATGAGTGTGTGGCCTTCAATATTTACAGTAGCACAGTGGGTAGAGTGGCCGTCCTTCGACCGGCGGGTGAGTGGTTCGGGACCAGCTCGAAACATCCCAAAACATCATAACATCCCGCAAGACACTTAACCTACATTACCTCCAGTGAGTGTTCTGTAACATTGGTAAATACCTTAATCTGTGTAAAGCGCTTTGAGTGCCTACTACAGTAGGTGGAAAAGCGCTATATAAAAATAAAGATTATTATTATTATTATAAAGCGACTTACATTCACCAGTGTTACATTTACAGATGACGCTTTCATTTAAAGCGACTTACATTAAGGTTCCATTCACCAGTGTCACAGCTGGAACACCACTGGAGGCAAGGAGGGTTAAGTGTCTTGCCCAAGGACACAACGACAGTATGAACTGTGGGGAGAGCGGGATTCCTACCGCCTACCTTCCGGTTGAAGGACGACCGCTCTATCACTGAGCCTCTGCTCAGTATATAAAGTAAATAAAGTTTTAAATTCAGAGGTAATGGAGTTTTACTTTATTTTACTTTTTAAACATGTTTTGAATCAAATAAATAAAACAAAGAAGAGCAGTGGATAAAGTGCATCAGTGTAGTTTGAGTCTGTTTCCACGACGACAGGAGTCAGGCTTTTACTGGACCAACCTGAAACAGACCGAAAAAAGGGTTAAACCAGGTCTAAACCAGGACTAAACCAGTTCTAAACCAGGTCTAAACCAGGTCTAAACAGGACTAAATCAGGCCTGAACCCAGACCTTGTTGTGGTGCAGTCCGTGTCCCAGGACAAGTCCGAGCAGAGTGTTGAGGACATTAGAGACACAAAGCAGAGTCTGGACCAAACTGGAGACCGACTGAAGACTGAAGAAGACCAGGTTCCACTGGACCACGCCCCGAGGCTCCAGACAAATCCCAGACCAGTGAGTCTGGTTCAGCAGGTACCCGGGGTCTCTGTGGGGGAACAGGGTTAGACCAGGACTAGACCAGGTCTAGTCCTGGTCCTGGTCCTGGTCCTGGTCCTGGTCCTGGTCCTGGTCCTGGTCCTGGTCTGGTCCTGCTCTGGTCCTGGTCTGGTCTGATCCTGGTCTGGTCCTGGTCTGGTCCTGGTCCTGGTCTGATCCTGGTCTGGTCCTGGTCTGGTCTTGGTCCTGCTCTGGTCCTGGTCTGGTCCTGGTCTGATCCTGGTCAGGTCCTGGTCTGGTCTTGGTCCTGCTCTGGTCCTGGTCTGGTCTGGTCCTGGTCTGGTCCTGGTTTAGGTGGTGCAGTCTCTGACCTGTCTGCAGTGGGCTTCAGAGGGACCCCCCATGTTGGCCCCGAGTGGGAGTTAAACAGACACAGAGGCCCCTGGACAAGACCGGTCACACTGACCAGACAACAGAACCCTGCAGCGAGTCCACAGAAGACCGAGTACAGGACTTGAGAGCCCATCTGAGGAGACACAGGAACATTAGGGGGCGCTCTAGCGCACATCAGGACAGAGACACAGGAACACTAGGGGGCGCTCTAACACACACCAGGACAGACACACGGGAACACTAGGGGGCGCTGTAACACACATCAGGACAGAGACACAGGAACACTAGGGGGCGCTGTAACGCACACCAGGACAGAGACACGGGAACACTAGGGGGCGCTGTAACGCACACCAGGACAGAGACACAGGAACACTAGGGGGCGCTGTAACGCACACCAGGACAGACACACACGAACACTAGGGGGCGCTGAAGAGTTTATTTGATTGGCACACATAGGACTGTGACCGTTTCCTCCCACACACACACGATGACTGACCTGACTCCTGAAAGCACAGCAGCCTGTGGTTTTACAAAAGCTGGTCAAACCTGGGATTGTTTTAACTGAGTTTTATATTAAACTAATGTCCACTGAATAATGTAATAATCTAAAACCTAATCATTAATAACTGTGTGTTTTTACCATGAGTCCTGAGCCCCACAAACCAGTCGCCCATGTGGCTTCTCTGGTCACATGACCCTCCAACAGGAAGCGTGCGTCCATATTTGGAAAGAGCAGCAAGATGTTGGACAGGATACAGACAATCGCCAGGGCAACCAGAGCCACGCCCACACAGCGCAGACATCTGGAGACGCACATCTGGGACAAATATGGTGTTTTTAGGACTAAATAGAACGAGAGACAAATGTTTGTGAGGAACAAAATAAGATATTACTAATGACTTTACAAAACAGTTTAAGTAAAAGCATCTGGACACAGTTTTCAAGGTGAAGACGTTTTGTCTCTAATTCCAAGAGACTTTATCAATTCTGGAATCGTTTTTACTTAAATGTTTTTTCAAGATGTCCCGGATGACTGAGAACCTTCACAGACATATGGACTTTACACTTACATTAAGGACTTATTACCTGTGTGTGACAAAAGAACTGAGCAAATTTAGACTTTGAATTATTATGTGTCATGTTACATTACAATATGTTTAACCAGATATTTTCAAAGATCTTTAAAATGGTGCTTTGTTTTGTTTTAACTCGTTTAACTCTACACTTTCTCTAAACAACATATTTTCCATAAGTTACGGGATTAAATGTGTTTATGAATATCTGCTGTATTACACAGAACGTGACATGTTAGTCCTGAAAGTACTATAAAATATATAAATAAAATAAGTAAGATAAAATGAGTCTTTAACCTGGACTTGAACAGGGCCATGTCATGTTCAAATATTTTCTTTCTTTTTTTCTCTCTGTTCAAGAAACAGAGCCATAATAAATATTCAATGATTAAATATTTAAGTAGTATGTCTCATTTTCTTGCTCCAGGCACAGCTCCAGAGAATAAAGATGCTTTTGAATAAGGAATGTGTCACTGATTAGGTCCAGAAAAAAAGAAAATAGGCAGCAAAGACTCATGGGAAATGTAATTATTCTGAAGCACCAATCAGAGAAGGATTTATTTTTTATTTAAATCTAAAATGATAAGAACAAAGATAAAGAAGTGTGGACTCACCGTGAAGCAGCTGAGTCTGAGACAGAACCAAAGAGGAACTACACTCCATACACTACACACCATATATGGAAACTGCAAACACACCGTGAATAAAACCAGGTTTGAACCAGGACTAAACCAGGTCTAAACCAGGTCTAAACCAGGACTAAACCAGGTCTAAACCAGGAATAAACCAGGAATAAACCAGGTCTAAACCAGGACTAAACCAGGACTAAACCAGGTCTTAACCAGGTCTAAACCAGGACTAAACCAGGTCTAAACCAGGTCTAAACCAGGTTTGAACCGGGTCTGAACCAGATATAAACCAGGTCTAAACCAGGACTAAACCAGGTCTGAACCGGGTCTAAACCAGGTCTGAACCAGGACTAAACCAGGTCTGAACCAGGACTAAACCAGGTCTAAACCAGGTCTGAACCAGGTCTAAACCAGGTCTAAACCAGGACTAAACCAGGACTTAACCAGGACTAAACCAGGTCTAAACCAGGAATAAACCAGGAATAAACCAGGTCTAAACCAGGACTAAACCAGGACTAAACCAGGTCTTAACCAGGTCTAAACCAGGACTAAACCAGGTCTAAACCAGGTCTAAACCAGGTTTGAACCGGGTCTGAACCAGATATAAACCAGGTCTAAACCAGGACTAAACCAGGTCTGAACCGGGTCTAAACCAGGTCTGAACCAGGACTAAACCAGGTCTGAACCAGGACTAAACCAGGTCTAAACCAGGTCTGAACCAGGTCTAAACCAGGTCTAAACCAGGACTAAACCAGGACTTAACCAGGACTAAACCAGGTCTAAACCAGGTCTAAACCAGGACTAAACCAGGACTTAACCAGGACTAAACCAGGTCTAAACCAGGTCTGAACCAGGTCTAAACCAGGACTAAACCAGGTCTGAACCAGGTCTAAACCAGGACTAAACCAGGTCTGAACCAGGACTAAACCAGGTCTTAACCAGGTCTGAACCAGGACTAAACCAGGTCTAAACCAGGTCTGAACCAGGACTAAACCAGGTCTGAACCAGGTCTTAACCAGGTCTGAACCAGGACTAAACCAGGTCTAAACCAGGTCTGAACCAGGACTAAACCAGGTCTGAACCGGGTCTAATCTAAAATGATAATAAAAGTACGAGATGCTCTGTTTCCAAAATGATTACATTATATAACCTCAATATTGTGACTAAAACAGACCCATGACCTCTGACCTATGAGCACCAACTCAATAAGTTGACGCAAAATGAAGGAAGAGAAAACCACAGAAACCAGAGCAGGTCATAATAAAACTTCCTCAAAATAAAATAGAGGAGAAATATAAACCTGGTTTAGACCTGGTTTAGACCTGGTTTAGACCTGGTTTTTAGGGGGGGGCATAGAGCAGGTCATCCATAGTGCAGTCTTGGTGCTGTTTAAGTGCTATCAGTTAAGTGCTTAATGAAAAATATCAAATCAATTAATAAAATAGGAGTTAGTAAAAATAAAACCTTATTAGTAATCACACAGTTAGTCAAAACATTGTCCGAGACTTGATCCATGGATTCCCCGCTAATGTGCTGTCCCTGTAGGTCTGTGTCTGGGTGTATGCTGTTGTACATATGAGTAGAACGATTAGATCCCTCTCCATAGAGCCAGGTCCCACTGACATTACTATAACATGCCTCAGGTAAGTGCGTCTAGATTTTTAGATTCAGTAATAAGTGCCATAAGGAAGATTGCTTCATACAATAAATAAACATTAAAAATATTAAATAACATGAGCAATTTTTATTAAAAAAACACACCAAAACACAAATTAATTAGACCTGGTTTAGTCCTGGTTTAGACCTGGTTCAGACCTGGTTAAGACCCGGTTCAGACCTGGTTCAGACCCGGTTCAGACCCGGTTCAGACCCGGTTTATACCCGGTTTAGTCCTGGTTTAGACCTGGTTCAGACCTGGTTCAGACCTGGTTTAGACCTGGTTTAGTCCTGGGTTAGACCTGGTTCAGACCTGGTTTAGACCTGGTTTAGACCTGATTTGGACCTGGTTTAGTCCTGGGTTAGACCTGGTTTAGACCTGGTTTAGACCTGGTTTAGACCTGATTTGGACCTGGTTTAGTCCTGGGTTAGACCTGGTTCAGACCTGGTTTAGACCTGGTTTAGACCTGATTTGGACCTGGTTTAGTCCTGGGTTAGACCTGGTTTAGACCTGGTTCAGACCTGGTTCAGACCTGGTTCAGACCTGGTTTAGACCTGGTTTAGACCTGGTTCAGACCTGGTTCAGACCTGGTTTAGACCTGGTTCAGGCCTGGTTCAGACCTGGTTCAGACCTGGTTTAGTCCTGGGTTAGACCTGGTTCAGACCTGGTTTAGACCTGGTTTAGACCTGATTTGGACCTGGTTTAGTCCTGGGTTAGACCTGGTTTAGACCTGGTTTAGACCTGGTTTAGACCTGATTTGGACCTGGTTTAGTCCTGGGTTAGACCTGGTTCAGACCTGGTTTAGACCTGGTTTAGACCTGATTTGGACCTGGTTTAGTCCTGGGTTAGACCTGGTTTAGACCTGGTTCAGACCTGGTTCAGACCTGGTTCAGACCTGGTTTAGACCTGGTTTAGACCTGGTTCAGACCTGGTTCAGACCTGGTTTAGACCTGGTTCAGGCCTGGTTCAGACCTGGTTCAGACCTGGTTTAGACCTGGTTTAGACCTGGTTTAGACCTGGTTCAGACCTGGTTTAGGTCTGTTCTCATTAGTCTGTGTTGGCTGGGGTCCTGGTTGTAAATCCTAAGACTAGACTGACTTCCTGTGATCTGTGGTTGGTCAGAAATGAATTGGATGTATTTAAATCTTCAGAGGCACGTTTTTAGACCTCAGTCATGAGACCAAAGCAGAGTCATCTCATGATTCATCTGCTGCTCACTGCGGCCACACACAGACCTGTCATCGCTCTTTAGCTCATGGGACATTTATTTTTATATAACAGTTGTACATTTCTCACTTTATGTTGTTTTTTCTCGGGGGTGGATCAGTGGAATGAGCCTGACACAGAACTAAACCTTTGTTGTTGAGGTCATGTGACTACATCTGAACGTCAGAGCACATACAGAGCATGTGTGGGATTGTGCTCCTCACGTAAACACCAAACATTTATCAACTGGTTTATTCAGAGGTTTTCCAGGTGGACCATGGTTCAGACCAGATCGAGACTGGCCTTTGGTCTTTGTCAAGACCAAAGTGAACGAAAGTCTAAACTTAACACTCCTGGTCCCTGGACATTGTATGGTGTTTTTTAAATTACCATTAAATTTGGATGTGTCGATGAAATGGAATAAAATTTAGCCTGGTTTTTTGTTTATTAATTTTTTTATACATTAAGGTTCCATTCACCAGTGTTACATCTGACACCACTGGAGGCAAGGTGGGTTAAGTGTCTTGCCCAAGGACACAAGGACAGTATGTGGGGGAGAGCGGGATGGTATGATGTGGATGTTTGGAGCGGGGACTGAACCGACCACCCGGCGGTCAAAGGTCGGCCACTCTACCCACTGAGCTACTGCTGCCCCTTTAATGATCCTTCCATGTGTTTTTTAAACTTAGTGATGCCATCTGTGTCCCTTCTGCTTTATTATCATAATGTTTTTGTTTCCATGACAACCTTTAAAATACGCTTTTTGTCCGAGGAATCCAGAAGAAATTTGTTTACAAATTATCAGGTTCAATGTTTTTTTATTCTCCCAGACTTGGATAATAACCCCCCCACTCCCAAAAAAAGAATCTAATTTGCAAATATGGGATTGGGGAAAAGATTTACTTTTTGTGTTGTTTCTTGTTGTTTTTCTTTATTTTGTTTTCGAAACTGGCATTTAAGGTGTTACAATTTCAGAAAATTCATAAATATTTGTTATGTTTTGTTAAGACTGAGGTTACTAATGACATTTATGAAAAAGCATTTTAAAATTATGTTGAGACATTATTTCTATGGCACTGTTTTCCAAAGGGTCTCAGAGCACAAGGGGCCTCCAAGAGTTAAACAGAATTAAACAGGACAAGCCTGACCAAAACGGGAAACCAGGGCTAAACTAAACTTAGAAACAGGGCTTTTTTTGTAGCAGCAAGACACACTACCTTCACTTAAGTTTGAAACAAAGCTGTTGAAGAAGCTCCTCTGGGACCTTTCCATCGGTCTCTAAACCAAAAAGAAAAAGAAATTCTCATTAACTTTTCAGATGTTCAGTTTCGTGTCACAGTCATTACCACACACATCAAGAATACACTGTTCTTTTAAAAGGGATTTGGACTGAAATGTTTGTTGGAAATATTGCTCAACAGTTTCATGAGAATGAGGCAGTTTGAGGTGATTGTAGCGACTGTCACTGGAGACAAATGGCCAATAAAACATGCTTTTTTCAGAGCTAACTGCTCAAGAGGAGATAAAAGGCTGAAGTGACTCTACAGACAACAACAGTGGAGCTATTGGCCAATATTAAAATAGTATTTTATATTTTTCTCAGTGGGTACAAACCGGAACATTTCCTTTATGTCAGGGCCTAGGTCCTGGACTTTAGTGTAGTTTTAAAAAGCTGGAGTTGAACTGTGAGGACAGAGTAAACAGAGCTGTGTGTTCAGAGAGAGCCACAGGTCGACGACCCAAAAACCAAAACCTCCTGAGTCTGACCGAAACCAAACGGAAACTTCGCCAAACTCTGGAAACATCCTCCACCAGACCTTTCCTCGACCGGATCTGACGGTAAGAACCAGAACTGGACTACAGCCGTAAACAGACTCATAAAGGGGATTTTAGTCCAGGTCTAAGGCTTCTTTTCAAAGGCTGTTGAGGTTTAGTCAGTTTCAATACCTTTAACCCTTTTATGACTCAAAACAGTTTGAATCAGTCGAAGAACACAGCTACATTTTCAGACAATAGTCACTTTTTTACACCTACTTTATTAATCAGAGATTGTCCTTCACTGCTCCACTGCAGGAGCTCTACGTGGGTCTGTGAGTCATGACCGAGACCAAGAGCAGACTTTTAGAACTCAAGACCAGTGTGTGATTGTTGGGGAAATTCTTTAACTTAGAAATACAGATGTCCAAGTCCAAGCAAACCCAGTTACAACAAGGGTCTTATTTATGTCAGTGTTTGTGTAATGGGGCAAAGTTAGAAGAAGATTTTAAAATTAACATAAAAATTACAGAGGTTTTCATCCAAATATAAGAATGAAAGAAAAATAATCCTGCTGTGGTCTGGGACAAAAAAGAGCTCTAAGTGGTTCTCAGACCTGTCTTAATGTAAGACTTAGTTGGGCCACATTTGATGAGAGTAAAATTACCATAGGCCAATGGTCTTGGCCACAAGAACAGGTTTTAGTTGGGTTTGAACAGGTTTTTGTTGGATTTGAACAGTATTTAGTTGGATTAGTACAGGTTTTAGTGGGATTTGAAAAGGTTTTAGTGGGATTTGAACAGCTTTTAGTTGGACCTGTGAGTGGCTCCAGAGACAGAAACTCTTTAATGACCTGGACTGGTTCTGTTTGGATCCAGAGCTGTGGGTGCGGCTGATGGCCTTGGCAGTGCAGTTAGTGGGACTGTTCCTGGGGGTCGTCTCCTTGAGCCTCACGTCCAGCTCCACGTCCTCTCAGTACTGGAAGGTAAGTACGGCAGCCCACAAGGGACATCACACTAGGGATCGTCCACAGAGCAGGTTTCACAGAGACTCTCTATTGTCAGGTCTAAACCAGGTCTAAACCAGGACTAAACTAGGTCTAAACCAGGTCTAAACCAGGTCTAAACCAGGTCTAAACCAGGTCTAAACCAGGACTAAACCAGGTCTAAACCAGGTCTAAACCAGGTCTAAACCAGGACTAAACCAGGTCTAAACCAGGTCTAAACCAGGTCTAAACCAGGACTAAACTAGGTCTAAACCAGGTCTAAACCAGGTCTAAACCAGGTCTAAACCAGGACTAAACTAGGTCTAAACCAGGTCTAAACCAGGTCTAAACCAGGACTAAACTAGGTCTAAACCAGGTCTAAACCAGGTCTAAACCAGGTCTAAACCAGGTCTAAACCAGGACTAAACCAGGTCTAAACCAGGTCTAAACCAGGTCTAAACCAGGACTAAATCAGGTCTAAACCAGGTCTAAACCAGGACTAAACCAGGTCTAAACCAGGACTAAACCAGGACTAAACCAGGACTAAACCAGGTCTAAACCAGGACTAAACCAGGTCTAAACCAGGACTAAACCAGGTCTAAACCAGGTCTAAACCAGGACTAAACCAGGTCTAAACCAGGACTAAACCAGGTCTAAACCAGGTCTAAACCAGGACTAAACCAGGTCTAAACCAGGTCTAAACCAGGACTAAACCAGGTCTAAACCAGGACTAAACCAGGTCTAAACCAGGTCAAACCAGGTCTAAACCAGGACTAAACCAGGTCTAAACCAGGACTAAACCAGGTCTAAACCAGGTCTAAACCAGGACTAAACCAGGTCTAAACCAGGACTAAACCAGGTCTAAACCAGGTCTAAACCAGGACTAAACCAGGTCTAAACCAGGACTAAACCAGGTCTAAACCAGGTCTAAACCAGGTCTAAACCAGGTCTAAACCAGGACTAAACCAGGTCTAAACCAGGACTAAACCAGGTCTAAACCAGGACTAAGCCAGGTCTAAACCAGGACTAAACCAGGTCTAAACCAGGTCTAAACCAGGACTAAACCAGGTCTAAACCAGGTCTAAACCAGGACTAAACCAGGTCTAAACCAGGTCTAAACCAGGTCTAAGCCAGGACTAAACCAGGTCTAAACCAGGTCTAAACCAGGACTAAACCAGGTCTAAACCAGGACTAAACCAGGTCTAAACCAGGTCTAAACCAGGACTAAACTAAACCAGGTCTAAACCAGGACTAAACCAGGTCTAAACCAGGACTAAACCAGGTCTAAACCAGGTCTAAACCAGGTCTAAACCAGGTCTAAACCAGGACTAAACCAGGTCTAAACCACCAGGTCTAAATTAGGTTTAAACCAGGATTAAACCAGGACTAAACCAGGTCTTAACCAGGTCTAAACCAGGTCTAAACCAGGACTAAACCAAGACTAAACAAGGTCTAAACCATGTCTAAACCAGGTCTAAACCAGGTCTAAACCAGGTTTAAGACTAGTCTGGAATTGTGGCTCTTCTTCAGGATATTTTTTCTTTGGTTTAAAACCTTTTGGTCTGCCGTAGGTGAAGAGTCAGATGGAGTCGGTCAGCACCTCCCAGTGGACATTTGAAGGACTGTGGATGAGCTGCGCCGCCACCACAACAGGGTCTGTCCAGTGCAGCAAGTTCAAGACCGTCCTGGGACTGCCCGGTGAGTTTAGACCTGCTCTAGTCCCGCTTTAGACCTGCTCTAGTCCTGGTTCAGTCCCGGTTTAACCCTCCTATCTTGAAGTCCCTGTGCAGGTCTGCAGGGCCCTGATGATCCTGGCTCTAGTCCTGGATCTGGTCTCGGTCTTGGTCTCAGCTCTGGGTCTGAAGTGTACCAGGATCGGTCGAGTCTCGGACCAAGTCAAGTTCCAGCTGTCTCTGAGCGGAGCAGTCCTGTTCATCCTGTCGGGTAAGTCCAGACCAGAACTGGACTTCCACAGTGGACTGAACTGACCAATGAGAGCAGTACATGTCCAGAACATGAAGTGGATTAATCCTTTTACTCCTGAACATTTTGTGTCATAGCATCTGTAGGTTTTTAATGTACTAAAGTTTTTTCAGAGTTTTTGTCTTTGTCACTCTTACTCTTACAGACGGAATGTACAGGACCATGTTTATTTTATATGAAGTACCACATAAAGTGCTTGAGTTGAGATGAATGTGAGTGAACAGTGTCTGAAGCCTTGGATAGACCATACCCTTTAGAAAGACTTGTGGGTTTTTGATCTCCCCCTTCACTGACTTTAGGCTTAAAACTGTAAAGTCTGAGTTTAACTGATGATGACTCAGGCCTAAAGCACTGACGAGATCTGGATTAATGTTTGAAAATGAATCCACATGCACCCATTTTTATTTTCAGGTGTGTCCAGTCTGACGGCGGTGTCTCTTTACGCAACTCGAGTCATTCAGGACTTCTACAACCCTCTTTACGGAGGTGTCAGGTCAGTGAATGCACCACTTCTTTATTTCCTCTGTGGCCCACTCTCACATTTAACACGTCTCTTGTGTTCGGTCCAGGTTTGAGCTGGGTTCGGGGTTGTACCAGGGCTGGGCCGGGGCTGGTCTGGCTTTTCTCGGAGGAGCCCTGCTCTGCTGCAGCTTAAAGAAGACCCGGGACAGTGCTCCTACACAGTACGTATCACCCTTTACCTCCTGGTGCAACAGTTTACAGTAAAAATGCAGTCGTGTCAAACGCTGATAGATGGAGTCCCACAAGGATCTGTTCAGGGTCCACTGCAATTCAACCTGCTGCCACCAGAGAGAGCAATAATCTTGCCACAAAATTACACAGACAACCAAAAGTTGTTAAAGGTGCAATACTCAGAATTTGTCTGAAGGGTTCTTGGTTTAAATTAAAAACAAGCTGCATCACAGTTTCTTAAAAAGTCCCTGAAATTATGCTAGTTTTTTCTGTGTATTGACACATATTGTGGAAAAAGTTTTTTTGGCATTTGCATCAAACATGAAACAATAAGCTATGAAGTGTCTACATTAAGTACAACTAAAACCTTTTTGTCCTCTTCTGTCCTCAGGCAGTTTTCAATGAAGTACTCGTCTGACGCTCAACACATTTACAGAGTGGCTCCATCCACAGAGTCCAGCTACAAGGCCTACGTCTGAACCAGGACCAGACCAGGACTAAACCAAGACCAGACCAGGACCAGACCAGGACTAGACCAGGACCAGACCAGGACCAGACCAGGACCAGACCAGGACTAGACCAGGACCAGACCAGACCAGACCAGGACCAGACCAGGACCAGACCAGGACTAGACCAGGACCAGACCAGGACCAGACCAGGACTAAACCAAGACCAGACCAGGACCAGACCAGGACTAGACCAGGACCAGACCAGGACCAGACCAGGACCAGACCAGAACTAGACCAGAACTAGATCAGGACCAGACCAGGACTAGACCAGGACCAGACCAGGACCAGACCAGGACTAAACCAGAACTAGACCAGGACTAGACCAGGACCAGACCAGGACCAGACCAGGACTAAACCAGAACTAGACCAGGACCAGACCAGGACCAGACCAGGACCAGACCAGGAATAGACCAGGACTAAACCAGGACTAAATCCGGACTGAACCAGTCCAGAGCCCTATATTTCATTGTTTTGACCTTTGCTGTTTTTTAAGTCAATACTGTAACTAAACTTTTAATTGTAGTAAATTGTTGTGAATAAACTTTTATTTCCGTTTGATCTCATCACTGCACTTCATTCGTCTGACCAGCAGAGAGCGCCATAAACCTAAATTGCTAATGTGGAGATCTCTACTGAGAATCGTTTTATTGTTTTTTTACTTGGAGCCAGTGGCAAAATCTTTTCCCACAAACTCCAGAACTATCTCGTCAAGAGACAGAACGTCTGCCTTTATTACGTCCAGGTTTAAACATCTGTCCATCAGCCTCGCCTCTGCTGAGAGCCTTCTTTACATTTCTACTAAAGATGGGCCTTAAACATGTTCCTCTGCAGCAGCTGCTGAATATGACTGTGTACTGTCTGTCCAGTTTCCATCGTGGGTCAGGGTCAAAGTCACAACAAATGTCTTTTCTGGACAAACATCGAGGGAGGTATGGCCCAGAGACTGGCTCCTTCACAGTTTGTTCCTCAGTGGGGTCAAAAATGGGGAATAAGGAGGGGAATGGGGTCAGAATTCCTGGGATTAAAAGTAAAATGTTGCTGTAATGGGTTGAACGTCAGGCGAGTGTTGTGTCCAACTCCACTCTGGTGTTAAAAGAGGATTTGAGCTGAGTAATTCTGCTTTTGACTGAAGTCTTAATGTTGGAAAGACACTCCCCTGAGTTTGGATCAAGTTTCTCTGCAATAAAACCTGACGACAGACAAGTCTCCTTCACAAAAAAACAAGGACATTTTAAATCTTTCACTTTATCTGAGGACACCGATCTGCTGACTCCAAACTTTAAATTAATGCTGCATTAAAACAGATTTTGAGATTAATATCACATCAGCTGATGAATGGCTGCTTCACAAAGAGCTTCTGTTCAAACAATGAATAAACTTAAAGTTAATAAAGTTCACTGACTGCACTGGACATTAGCTACACGACTAATGTTAGAACCAACATGCATCACCTGGAGCATCTGCTAAAATGCTTATAAACCTTTGTTTTTAGCATTTCTTTACAGTGCTATAAAGACTAAACCTGGACTAAAGCAGGTCTAAACCAGGAAACAAGAGCTTTAAGACTAAACCAAGAATAAATCAATTTGAACATTGACTTTCTCTCAAACGTCAGTCTAGGCTCGGTATGTTCTTAGTCCTGGTCTGGGCCCAGTTCTGGGTAAAACATGTTGAGGACACACACTTGGTCTTGGTTTAGACGCAGACTGGTCTGGGTCTGGATCAGATCTCTGTCTGGTTTTAGTCACATACTCTATATACTGTATAACAAACTCTGAGTGGATTCAGTCTGGTCTTGGTCTGGTCTTAGATAAAGGCTGATGTGTTTCTTTTTAAAACGTGTTGGGACTCTTCCACTGGACTTGGTATTTATTTAGAAATGAATGGTCATAGCCTGGTTTTAGTTTTGTTTGAATTTGATCTTTGTCTGATCATGGTTTGGTCTGGTCTTGGTCTGGTCTTGGTCTGATCATGGTCTGGTCATGGTCTGGTCTGGTTTGGTCTGGTCATGGTTTGGTCTTGGTCTGGTTTGGTCTGGTCTTGGTCTGGTCTTGGTCTGATCATGGTTTGGTCTTGGTCTGGTCTTGGTCTGGTTTGGTCTGGTCATGGTTTGGTCTTGGTCTGGTCATGGTCTGGTCATGGTTTGGTCTTGGTTTGGTCTTGGTCTGATCGTGGTTTGGTCTTGGTCTGGTCTTGGTCTGATCATGGTCTGGTCATGGTCTGGTCTTGGTCTGGTTTGGTCTGGTCATGGTTTGGTCTTGGTGCGGTTTGGTCTTGGTCTGGTCATGGTCTGGAGTCTGGTCTTAGTCTGGTCTGGGTCTGGTCATGGTTTGGTCTTGGTCTGGTCTTGGTCTGGTCTTGGTCTTGGTCTGGTCTTGGTCTGGTTTGGTCTGGTCATGGTTTGGTCTTGGTCTGGTCATGGTCTGGTCTTGGTCTGGTCCTGGTCTGGTCTGGTCTTGGTCTTGGTCTGGTCCTGGTCCTGGTCTGGTCCTGGTCTGGACTGGGTCTGGTTTGGTCTGGTCATGGTTTGGTCTTGGTCTGGTCCTGGTCTGGTCCTGGTCTGGACTGGGTCTGGTTTGGTCTGGTCCTGGTCTGGTCTTGGTCTGGTCATGGTCTGGTCTTGGTCTGGTCCTGGTCTTGGTCTGGTCTTGGTCTGGTCCTGGTCTGGTCTGGTCCTGGTCTGGACTGGGTTGGAGCTCAGATAAATGCAGATGTGTCTAAAACATGTTGGAGAAGTCCCTGAGTGGATTCAGGGAAACCTTGGTGGAACAGAGACAGGAAAAGGAAAAGATGACCATTTCCTGCTGCGGCTCGAAAATAAAACAAACAGGAAGAAAGTACAGCAGCAGAATGAGGAGACACAAACACGTTACACCTACGACGACACGATCATAGGACAAACTACAGAACCAACGCAGAACCTCAGAGGAACTACAGAAGGTCCATATTGGATTGAAGGAACACAAGGCTGACACCTCGTGGAATAAAACCTGGAGAAATGTCATGGTTTGAACTGAACTGAGCTGGATTTACTTCCATCTTCAACAAATAAACCAGGTAAAACCGCCTCTGAACCTCTTTCTGCATTAAACTCAGTAGACCTCCATCTTACAGCTGTTGCCGAGGATTTAATTAAAGCTAGATCCTCCTGACTGTCATTAAAACTGTGACTGTGCACATGGTTCCCTCTCAGCCTGGAAAATCTGGAAGTGAGGAAGTCCTGGGAATTCTTTTTCATTTCCAAGTTATTGCCCATGACCTGAAAACCGGAAATTGTTCCTAAATATCCTGGAAATTTTGAGTGAGCAGCTTGTGGCACTAAACCCAGGTCGCACTCAGAGCTCTTTAAAGCAGCTACAGCACAAAACACTTCTTCTGTTCTTCTGTTTTATCAGTGACTAGTTTTCATCCTCAGCAGACCGACACACACGGACCGCTTTAGAGCCCAAAACATTATTAATCATGTAATTAAAGAAATCTAATCAGAAAATAGGGTTGGTTTATTATTACTTTAAAACATTTGCTGTTCATTTTCAAATGTTAAATAAATATGAAAGGTTAATATTATATCTTTATAATTATTTTTTTTATCAGCCTTAATTCTGAGGTACATAAGTTTCATTAAACATTATTGGGGTCACATTTATTTGATAAAACCAGACGAGGTCAATACAGATAAGAATCCTAACAAACTCATTTGAACTCTTTTTAAATGAAATTTGAAAAAATTGTTGGATGAGTGTAAGACTTTAACAGTCATATTCTTTTTCTTGGTTAGTAGCATTGCCTTGTTCCTTTAGCAGAGGATAAATAGTTTAGGTTTGTCTGTTTAAAGCCTTGTTTGCTGAGTGCACATGCGGCTGTCGAAGCCTGTAGAAAAGTGGAATGAGTATAAACCCGGTGTGTTGTGAAATGACCCTGATAAGTCCTGCTCTGACAGAGAGAGCACAGATGCACAGATATGTCTCTACGGTACAACGACGACAAATGAGCCTGATAAACCCTAAAATCTGACAGTTTTCCAACTGAAGACCAACTGAACACTGCTGATTGTGATCTACATCTAACCTTACCCTGCATGTCCCTTCAGGGCTACCATAGCTGTTCACAGACTGTAAAAAAGGAGGCATGTACTGGACAAGCTGCACTTTCACAACAAAGGTCACCCAGTAGGTCATAAAACTACACATCCCAGCTGAGAACGAGCTCTCCTATTCAAAATACTTCACATACAATAATTATAGCTCGGCTTGATTGTTTTGTAGAACTTCTGCAGGAGAGAAGGTCAAGGGTCGATTCCTGGTTAGGACGCTGCCTTTCTGTGTAGAATGTGTTTTTTGTGTCTGCTTGATTGAAGCATCCATTAAGCTGCTGTATTTCAAAAGTTTATACAAGAAATAAATCAGGACCAAGGTGAAAGTTCAACAGGCTTCAACTTTATTAATATTTAAGACAAATGTCTGAAAAAAACTGATTTAGAGCCCGTCCACACGGAGATGCGTATCACTGTATACGTATATATTTTTTATCGTATTGGCGTTTCGTCCACACGGATCCCGAAACCGGGTCCTAAAGTGGATAAATCTGAAAACGACACCCGTGCGGTTTCGTGTGTACAGCCAATCCGTATATTTTGTGAAACGATGATGTCATCACATCACGTGTCGGCTGCAGCGACAAGGTTATGCGCATGCTCAAAGTCTTCTTCTCCGTGTATAGTGCAGAATTACAGCGCCCCATACTGGTTTGGCATATATTCTACACCGTTTTCAGTCGCAGATATTTCTTGAGGCGACGCCGTGTTTACGGAATTTTTTTTTAGAACAGGGAAAAAAAATGATCGGATAGGGAATGCACCGGCTTCGTGTGGACGTAGTCTTAGAGATTATATTTTTATATTTTGATCAGGACATGTTGAGACCATCGAGACCACCGAGAGGTCCAAGACCAGGACATGTCCGAGACCATCGAGACCACACTGTCCAAGACCATCGAGACCACCAAGAGGTCCAAGACCAGGACATGTCCGAGACCATCTAGACCACACTGACCAAGACCAGGACATGTCCGAAACCAACGAGACCACCGAGAGGTCCAAGACAAGGACATGTCCGAGACCATCTAGACCACACTGACCAAGACCAGGACATGTCCGAGACCATCGAGACCACCGAGAGGTCCAAGACCAGGACATGTCCGAGACCATCTAGACCACACTGACCAAGACCAGGACATGTCCGAGACCATCGAGACCACACTGACCAAGACCAGGACATGTCCGAGACCATCGAGACCACCGAGAGGTCCAAGACCAGGACATGTCCGAGACCATCGAGACCACACTGACCAAGACCAGGACATGTCCGAGACCATCGAGACCACCGAGAGGTCCAAGACCAGGACATGTCCGAGACCATCGAGACCACACTGACCAAGACCAGGACATGTCCGAAACCATCGAGACCCCCGAGAGGTCCAAGACCAGGACATGTCCGAGACCATCAAGAGGACCAACACAAATTCACATTAGATCAAATAAATCAGCCAATATTGGTTTAGACTTGGTTTAGACCTGGTCTAGACCTGGTTTAGACCTGGTCTAGTCTTAGACTTTTGTTTGAAATAATCCAGTGTGAATCAGTTCCTGTTGTTTTTAATGAGAATGATGTCTGTGAATGTTTATGGCTCATAAATCCGACTGATCCAGAGAGAGACTGACAGAGCAGTTGAGAGTTAATGAGTGAACGAACTGCTCTTAGAGACAGACATGACTCAGAAACTGGAATGTGTCAGGGTCAGACTGAAGGTCATGGTTTGGAGACGACACCAGGAGCAGCTCTAACACAGGGTTCTGGATTACATTATTACTCACAGTAAATGGGACAGAGCTCAATAAATACAGTATTTTTAATGTGTGGGACATATATCAATAATAATTTTCACTTCTATATACTTTACAAAACACGACTGCAGTTTATGAATGTAGAGTCCTGGGACTGTACCACAGCTCTATAAATATGACACTGAAGTCTCACTCAAACCTAGTCCTTGGATGAGTTTAGCCTGAAACTGGTTTAATCCTGGTTCAGCCTTAAATTAGTCCAGTCCTGCTTTAGTTCTAGTCCCAGTTTAAATAAGAGTTTAGACCTGGATAAGTCTTCATTTAGTCCTGGACTGGACCTGATTTAGTGCTGAAGTCCTGGATACGTCTGGGTTTGGTCCTACTTTTGACCTGGTCCAGTCTTGGTCCAGTCCTGGTCTAGGTCTGGTTTAGTCCTGGTCCAGCCCTGGTCTAGGTCTGGTATAGGTCTGGTTTAGTCCTGGTCCATTCTTGGTCCAGTCCTGGTCTAGGTTTGGTTTAGTCCTGGTCCAGTCCTGGTCTAGGTCTGGTATAGTCCTGGTCCAGCCCTGGTCCAGCCCTGGTCTAGTCCTGGTTTGCGTCAGTCCTGCTGGACCTGGTTCTACCGGCCTTCAGTCAAATCCCGGTGACGTCTTGAATGTTTTTGACGGCTCCGGTTCGCGCCCAAAGTGACCTTTCTCCAAACCGCTCCCTGTGAATGATTCATGTCCCAGGGGCCCTGAACGCACCACAGCCCTCGCGGACGCACGCGCACGCGCTGAGAGAGTCAGTCAGCTGTATTTCTTTGGCCACCGTTCGCTCTGCGCACTGTATCCGCCACATACGGCTTCATTCCCGGGGAGAGGATCCGCTCTGAGCCGCTGTTCGCCACCATGGCTCCGCGCTGTGAGTAACTCAGCTTTATTCCGTTTAAACGCCAAAAATGACTGCTTTGAACAAAAGCCACGGAGTGACCCGGCTCTAAACCTCACATTTACCCACGAATAAACACAAACTGAACTTAATTACTTTATCAATTTTAAATTAAAGACAATTTAAACGAGAACACGCTGCGTAAAAAAAAGACCGATGCATAAAACAGTGCTTAAACATTACTTTTGCGTCATATTCTGGACTAAGGCTTTACCAAAAGAAGTGAAATTTAGAGAAACATAAAAATATGTCACATTTCTGCATTGTCAGCCAAATAATCATGCAGGGATTAATGTGTCTTTGTGGAGGGAACTAGTCACTGGACACTGTCCTTTTTGTCCAGTCACAAGTTTAAACGTGATTCAAACCCACTTTATTTAACTTCAAATGCTTTAAATGAGAAAATACATTAAAAAAGATACAGTTTATTGTTGATGGAGTAAGGATTTGTAAATGAGAAGTATGTGGACTTTATTTATAAGTTTAAAGATGGTGGTTGGACAAATGCCAAACAAATCAAGATCCTGTTCGTTAGAAAAAACTTTGGTAACACTTTAGAATAACTCACACTGTTAAGCATTAAAGTGAAGTAACTGTAACAACTAACCTTTCATTTATCATTTACACAGCATTAATCCAATTTTTAATTTTTAATCCTATTTCTTTATAAACATTATTATAAATGTTTTAGGCTTATCAATAAACCTATGTATAATTATACATATAAATACTATTCCACTGTCTAAAAATAGTTTATTGATTTATTTATTGTTGTTTATTTTATGTAGTGTTGCTAAAATATGGAGTGAAAACAGTGAGGTCTTTGGAGTTTGAGTCTGGGTTTGTCTCTTAAAGCTGAGGTAACGTAATAAAAATAACACTAATCAATCAGGAAACCGTCCACACTAAAACACACATTCAAACACAAAACATGATTAAGTGGTGGAACTGGAGTTTACCTGAAGGTTTGTCCAGCATTCAGCCAAAAAGAGAAACCATTACAGGCCAATAATAAAGGCTGTGTTGATTAAAGGATGAAGTTTAACATGTCTTAAAGCTGCACGACCTGATTTTCTTTTTGACCTTCTCTCATTTTTATCTTTTTTGAGCTGTTTTGTTTTAGAATAAGACAGAAAAACTAATTTTCTAGTTTAGTCGTTGATATCAGCTTCGACCAATGGGAGCGCTCCTTTTTCCTGACGTGAGCTGTGATCAAACACTTTCCCGCTGTGGGCTGCTCACTCTCATCTGTTAAATCCTTCATTTTAAAGCCGAGAGGACATTCTTTCAGATGATTCTGTCACAATAAGCTTTAGGATTAGACTGTCAAACTAAAGGCAAGAGTAAAAAATTTGGTAATCCCCATTTAATATATTGGTTATTAAATAATTCATAAATGTACCTGACAAATCCACTCACATTGGTTTTAATGTCACACCCTGAAAACGTCCACTTGCATAAAGAAGAAGATTCTTGATTTCTACTTCAAACAGTTCAAATGTGTGTTAGAAAAGCTCTAGTGTGGATGTGGCCAAGGACAAAGCACTTTTTTACCTTTTAGTGAGATTAAACAGTTTTGTATTGGAGCCAGAGCCAGGTTCAGACCCAAATACGTCCCGTGTTTTCTGTTCAAACACCGCGAGTCACTGTTTACAACACACCAGTCCTCTGTCGAAGTTAATGAACCTGCTCTAGGATAAATCTGAACCAACACCTGGGGAAAGAGTGACAAGTGCAAGTGTTACTGACACGATTAGAAAACATGGAATAAGGCCTTACGACTTCATAAACTATTATCACAGACAGTGTGTGTGACATTGAAGAGATGTTTTAGTTGGATTGGAACATATTTTCCAACTAAAACCTGTCATAGATCAGATTAAAGTCATGTAAATCCGAGACACTGTCTCTAAAAGTAGTTAATGAAGTTATCGAAGTGAAAGTTCTTATATTCTAAAAGTGTGTTTGCTCCTGTCGGCTTCTCCGAACTGAGGCTGTTCAGACTCTTTTCATCAATACTGGACTGTCACTTTAAACAGTCTCAGGTCCAGGTGGGGTGTGTTTATGGCTCTTCTCTGTCATAAAGTTGTAAAAGTCAAGGTTGAATCTATGATAACCATCTCCGCAGCAACGGTAAACATGAAGCAGGAAGTGAGCAACGTTTGGAGACGACACACAATATGTCACTCGGGACGTGGCATTAGTGAAGGACCTGATGTGAGATTTAAAACTACAGTAACTGACTTACGTATTAAAATTAAGTTCCATCCATCTTCTTCCTCTTATCCGGGGCCGGGTCACGGGGACAGCAGTCTGAGCAGAGACTCCCAGACTTCCCTCTCCCCAGACACTTCCTCCAGCTCTTCTGGGGGGATACCAAGGCGTTCCCAGGCCAGCCGAGAGACATAGTCCCTCCAGCGTGTCCTACTGTAGGTCTTTCCCTGGGTCTAGGGAGGCGTCCAGGAGGCATCTGAAACAGATGCCCGAGCCACCTCAGCTGCTCCTCTCAATGTGGAGGAGCAGCAGCTCTACTCTGAGCTCCTCCCGAGTGACCGAGCTCCTCACCTTATCTCTAAGGGAGCGCCCCCCCCACCCTGCGGTGAAAGCTAATTTCAGCTTGTATCCGGGATCTTGTTCTTTCGGTCATGACCCAGAGCTCATGACCATAGGTGAGAGTAGGAATGTAGATTGACCGGTAAATCTTCATCACGACAGACCACTGCAGAGGGCCCCGGACCCCATACTCCCAGAGCACCCCCCACAGGGCACTGCAAGGGACAATGCCTCCAGCTCCAGAGGTATAGAGCCGGTCCATTGTTCCACGATCGGGACAAAAAACACATTGTTCCTCCTGAATCCGAGGTTCAACTGTCGAACAAATTCTCCTCTCCAGTACCCTGGCATAGACTTTCCATAGGGGGGGGGCTGAGGAGTGTGATCCCTCTGTAGTTGGAACACACCCTCCTGTCCCCCTTCTTGAAAAGAGGTACCACCACCCGGTCTGCCAGTCCAGAGGTACTGTCCCCGACCGCCACGCGATGTTGTAGAGGCGTGTCAACCAAGACAGTCCTACAACATCCAGACGTCTCATAGTCCGCACACTAGTCCCATTATTGTAAAGTATTTTTTTTCTTGTTCTCTACTTCAGTAATTCAGGCGAGGAGGGTAACTGCGTTATTCAGAAGGTTTGGTTTGTTTGAGAAAGTCCAGTGTGAATGTCTCATCAAACCAAGTCCACCAGACCATTAGGTGTGAAAACGACTTAAACCAGGACCAAACCAAGACTAAACCAGGAGTAAACTGTCTTTAAACCAGAGCTTAACCAGGTCTAATCCATCCATGTATCATTCTTTGTCAGATCGGTTTAACTCCTGATTTAGAAAACTTAAAAACAATTAAAACAAGCCTCAAACAAACACAGTCTTATTAATTTTGAGATAAGATTAGTTTTATTTGTCACATGCAGAGCACATTTACATGACCTGGGTTAGACCTGGGTTAGACCTGGTTTAGTCCATGGATCTGGGTCTGGACTCGCCCCAGTCTCTCTCTGATCCGTGTTAATATTTGGTAATTTCTATAGGCCCCTCGTGTCATGTGCTCATCTGTATTCTCTCTCTGTAAAGTCCCAGCTGGTCCCACTCGGTCTGGATCTGGACTCGGTGTGTCCTGAATCACAAAGACCTGCCCCGGGCCTCGACAGGGATCACTACAGATATAATATAATAATGTAATAATGTGTGGCCTTTAACTCAACTCTCTGTCTTTTCACTGGAACTGTTGGACCTGTTTAGACCTAGTTTAGACCTGGTTTAGACCTGGTTTAGACCTGGTTTAGTCCTGGTTTAGACCTGGTTTAGTCTTGGTTTAGACCTGGTTTAGTTTAGTCCTGGTTTAGACCTGGTTTAGTCCTGGTTTAGTCCTGGTTTAGTCCTGGTTTAGACCTGGTTTAGACCTGGTTTAGACCTGGTTTAGACCTGGTTTAGACCTGGTTTAGACCTGGTTTAGTCCTGGTTTAGACCTGGTTTAGTCCTGGTTTAGACCTGGTTTAGACCTGGTTTAGTCTTGGTTTAGACCTGGTTTAGTCCTGGTTTAGACCTGGTTTAGACCTGGTTTAGTCTTGGTTTAGACCTGGTTTAGACCTGGTTTAGACCTGATTAGACCTGGTTTAGACCTGTTTAGACCTGGTTTAGACCTGGTTTAGTCCTGGTTTAGACCTGGTTTAGTCTTGGTTTAGACCTGGTTTAATCTTGGTTTAGACCTGGTTTAGTCCTGGTTTAGACCTGGTTTAGTCCTGGTTTAGACCTGGTTTAGACCTGTTTAGACCTGGTTTAGACCTGGTTTAGTCCTGGTTAAGTCCTGGTTTAGACCTGGTTTAGACCTGGTTTAGACCTGGTTTGGTCCTGGTTTAGACCTGGTTTAGACCTGGTTTAGTCCTGGTTTAGACCTGGTTTAGACCTGGTTTAGACCTGGTTTAGTCTTGGTTTAGACCTGGTTTAGTCCTGGTTTAGACCTGGTTTAGTCCTGGTTTAGACCTGGTTTAGTCCTGGTTTAGACCTGGTTTAGACCTGGTTTAGACCTGGTTTAGACCTGGTTTAGTCCTGGTTAAGTCCTGGTTTAGACCTGGTTTAGACCTGGTTTAGTCCTGGTTTAGACCTGGTTTAGACCTGGTTTAGTCCTGGTTTAGACCTGGTTTAGTCCTGGTTTAGACCTGGTTTAGTCCTGGTTTAGACCTGGTTTAGACCTGGTTTAGACCTGGTTTAGACCTGGTTTAGTCCTGGTTTAGACCTGGTTTAGACCTGGTTTAGACCTGGTTTAGTCCTGGTTTAGTCCTGGTTTAGTCCTGGTTTAGACCTGGTTTAGTCTTGGTTTAGTCCTGGTTTAGACCTGGTTTAGACCTGGTTTAGTCCTGGTTTAGACCTGGTTTAGACCTGGTTTAGTCCTGGTTTAGACCTGGTTTAGACCTGGTTTAGTCCTGGTTTAGACCTGGTTTAGACCTGGTTTAGTCCTGGTTAAGTCCTGGTTTAGACCTGGTTTAGACCTGGTTTAGTCCTGGTTTAGACCTGGTTTAGACCTGGTTTAGACCTGGTTTAGACCTGGTTTAGTCCTGGTTTAGACCTGGTTTAGACCTGGTTTAGACCTGGTTTTGTCCTGGTTTAGACCTGGTTTAGTCTTGGTTTAGACCTGGTTTAGTCCTGGTTTAGACCTGGTTTAGTCCTGGTTTAGACCTGGTTTAGTCCTGGTTTAGACCTGGTTTAGTCTTGGTTTAGACCTGGTTTAGTCCTGGTTTAGACCTGGTTTAGTCCTGGTTTAGACCTGGTTTAGACCTGGTTTAGACCTGGTTTAGTCCTGGTTTAGACCTGGTTTAGACCTGGTTTAGACCTGGTTTAGTCTTGGTTTAGACCTGGTTTAGTCCTGGTTTAGACCTGGTTTAGTCCTGGTTTAGACCTGGTTTAGACCTGGTTTAGACCTGGTTTAGACCTGGTTTAGACCTGGTTTAGTCTTGGTTTAGACCTGGTTTAGTCCTGGTTTAGACCTGGTTTAGTCTTGGTTTAGACCTGGTTTAGTCCTGGTTTAGACCTGGTTTAGTCCTGGTTTAGACCTGGTTTAGACCTGGTTTAGACCTGGTTTAGACCTGGGTTAGACCTGGTTTAGGGAATGTTAAATTCCATCTTAAATCCCAGGTACAGTGAACACAGAGGGTGAACTTTGACCCCAAGAGGTAAGAAGTGAATGATTATTGTTTATTGGCTCCAAAGGTTATTATCAAACCAACTGCAAGAGTTTAGTAGAATAATAGATAATAAATGAACCAGGACTAAACCATGTCTAAACCAAGACTAACCTAGTCTACCCATTGCTTTAGTAACAGAAGAGTTAAGTTGAGGAAATACAAAGTGCAGCGGATGTTGTTTCACTGAAATAGACTCACAGTAAAGTGGAAGTGGGTCCAGAAATACCCATAATCCCCGGCAACTGAACAGGAAGTCCTCTTGATGCCGGGTTTTCAGAGAGGGCACCGCTTCTGGAAACTTCTGTGTCAAAGCTACAGCTTTAATATTAGAAACAGGAGCAAAGATGGCCGCCAGACCGGACTAACTCTGTGTCCTTCAAACACTGACCTCTGTGAGTCTGGACCTGGTCTAAGTCTGGACCTGGTCTAAGTCTGGACCTGGTCTAAGACTGGACTAACTCTGTGTCCTTCAAACACTGACCTCTGTGAGTCTGGACCTGGTCTAAGTCTGGACCTGGTCTAAGTCTGGACCTGGTCTAAGTCTGGACCTGGTATAAGACTGGACCTGGTCTAAGTCTGGACCTGGTCTAAGTCTGGACCTGGTCTAAGACTGGACCTGGTCTAAGTCTGGACTAACTCTGACTCCTTCAAACACTGACCTCCGTGAGTCTGGACCTGGTCTAAGTCTGGACCTGGTCTAAGTCTGGACCTGGTCTAAGACTGGACTAACTCTGTCTCCTTCAAACACTGACCTCCGTGAGTCTGGACCTGGTCTAAGTCCGGACTAACTCTGTCTCCTTCAAACACTGACCTCCGAGTCTGGACTTGACTCGGTCTTGATCCTCTCTGGTCTCAAACAGGACTTGGTCTTGATGATAACCCTGTTACCTTACACAGATGACTATTACTGTGATGCACTGCTGATTTAAACAGGTTTTAGTTGGATTTAAATAGGTTTTAGTTGGATTTAAACAGGTTTTAGTTGGATTTAAATAGGTTTTAGTTGGACTTGAACAGGTTTTAGTTGGATCTCTTCCTTCTGTCTTCCCTCAGTCTCTTTGAACACCAGACTGAGCTGAAGAACTGAACTGTGTTTCATGTTTGCTTGGTTTTATCAGGACTAATGGCATGTTTACAGATGAACTTTGACCTCCTGATCACTTTTACTGTCGGACTCTGCTTTCATCAGAGCCACAGAGGAATTTATGACAGAACTAACTCACTGCACATAATCAGTCAGTGATGAACCTCTAACAGCCGGGACGTCCCAAGAAGGAGCCCATAATGAAATATAAACTGCAGATATTTGTTTATTGTACGCCTGTCATTATTTTTGAGTGATCCTAACTATTTCTGGAGGGGTGTGGTACAGATGTCAGGAATGTTTTTGACGTGACATGAAGGAGTTCCATAAAAACACAAACAGGAAACCAGGAAGTACATTTGATAACCAATCAGGCTGGCCCTGACCTGGAAGGGTTTAGACCAATCAGAGCAGAGCTGTCATCAGTGAAGAATGGCGTCGCAGATATGAGCCTCTGGACCGGAGCTGGACCGGAGCTGGACCGGAGCTGGACCGGAGCTGGACCTGAGCTGGACCGGAGCTGGACCGGAGCTGGACCGGAGCTGGACCTGAGCTGGACCGGAGCTGGACCAGAGCTGGACCAGAGCTTGGGAAACATATATCAGACTTTATCTGAGACTATTTTTATAAACTTCATCTTTCATCGAACTGTCTCTGTTCAATGGGTTAGACATAAACAGAGAAACTGTTTTAGATGGATTTGAACAGGTTTAGATGGATTTGAACAGGTTTTAGAAGAATTTGAACAGGTTTTAGATAGATTTGAACAGGTTTAGATGGATTTGAAATGGTTTAAGTGTTTTTTGAACAGGTTTAGATGGATTTGAAATGGTTTAAGTATTTTTTGAACAGGTTTAGATGGATTTGAAATGGTTTAAGTGTTTTTTGAACAGGTTTTAGATGGATTTGAAATGGTTTAAGTGTTTTTTGAACAGGTTTTAGATGGATTTGAAATGGTTTAAGTGTTTTTTGAACAGGTTTTAGATGGATTTGAAATGGTTTAAGTGGTTTTTGAACAGGTTTTAGATGGATTTGAAATGGTTTAAGTGTTTTTTGAACAGGTTTAGATGGATTTGAAATGGTTTAAGTGTTTTTGAACAGGTTTTAGATGGATTTGAAATGGTTTAAGTGGTTTCTGAACAGGTTTTAGATGGATTTGAAATGGTTTAAGTGGTTTTTGAACAGGTTTAGATGGATTTGAAATGGTTTAAGTGTTTTTTGAACAGGTTTAGATGGATTTGAAATGGTTTAAGTGGTTTTGAACAGGTTTTAGATGGATTTGAAATGGTTTAAGTGTTTTTTGAACAGGTTTAGATGGATTTGAAATGGTTTAAGTGTTTTTTGAACAGGTTTTAGATGGATTTGAAATGGTTTAAGTGGTTTTTGAACAGGTTTTAGATGGATTTGAAATGGTTTAAGTGTTTTTGAACAGGTTTTAGATGGATTTGAAATGGTTTAAGTGTTTTTGAACAGGTTTTAGATGGATTTGAAATGGTTTAAGTGTTTTTGAACAGGTTTTAGATGGATTTGAAATGGTTTAAGTGGTTTTTGAACAGGTTTTAGATGGATTTGAAATGGTTTAAGTGTTTTTTGAACAGGTTTTAGATGGATTTGAAATGGTTTAAGTGTTTTTGAACAGGTTTTAGATGGATTTGAAATGGTTTAAGTGTTTTTTGAACAGGTTTTAGATGGATTTGAAATGGTTTAAGTGGTTTTTGAACAGGTTTTAGATGGATTTGAAATGGTTTAAGTGTTTTTTGAACAGGTTTAGATGGATTTGAAATGGTTTAAGTGTTTTTTGAACAGGTTTTAGATGGATTTGAAATGGTTTAAGTGGTTTTTGAACAGGTTTTAGATGGATTTGAAATGGTTTAAGTGGTTTTTGAACAGGTATCCGATCTCTTTAACAAAGTGGTCCATAATGAAAGATCAAAGATGTGTGTATTTAAAAGAGCTTATGTAGAAGAGTGTCTTTATTATTTGGACGTGTATAAAGTATTGTTTTTTGGGTCTTGGTTCTGTGTCTCCTCAGGTGACCCGCGTTGTGCCCGTCCCTCTCTGCAGTCATGCCGATCCTCAAGAACCTCCCGATGCGACTGAAAGGAGGAGGTCCTACTCTACACAACGCTCTGGTTCTGAGGAGGATGAGTCTCAACATAACGCCGCAGCACAACCCCTTCAGAGACGATGGTACGTGATCCTGGAGCACTGATCCAAAACTAAAACCACTGATCTAATAGTGACCTTAGCCTCAGGTACAAACTGACCAAGTAGAGATCTTCACCATATTTCTGCACAACACAAACTGGTTTACTTTAAAATCCTCCATTAGCCGGCCAATACAACAATAAACAGTTTTTATATATTGTACTGTTGCACAATATCATTTATCAATGTTCATCCTATAAAGCAAGAAAAAACATTTAAAAATATAAGCATTATTAGTTATAATTCAGGTCCAGACTCGTGGAAGTTTGTTAGCTCTTGTTAAAGGTGGAAGAGAGTTTTGAAACTACAAATGAGACTTTTTCTTGGTGCATTTAAAGAGACGTTTTTGTCCAATCAGAAGACTGATGCGGACTTATAATCCAGCTGTGGATGGGACTGGACTTCGATTCAAAAGTATTCTTTTATAAACTATTTCCTTCACATAATCCAGTAGTCTTGAGCTCAGATCCCGGTGACACTGTTCAGAGCTGGAGCTGTGGTGCGTTCACTGACAGAGACACGACTGGATTACTCTGAGACTCTTTGATCAATGAGATTGACCTCAGGCTTGCCTAAAAGAGACTGAATAAAAAGAAGAGTATGAGTCCAACAAATGGGCTTTTCCTCTGGTTGTTATTTTTCTACTGTCTACAGGTCAAAGGTAAAATTCTTTTGTTTTCTGTTTTACTGATTCTTTTCTTTTCTGTGGGCGCAGGTCTGGACAGCCACAGTCAGGGCTGGTCTCCCGGCAGCTCTCTGTTGGACGGAGATGTCCCCCGCGACAGAAACCCCTTCGAGGATGAGGAGGACGAGAACGAGGCCAATGAAGGAAAAAGGGGCGGAGTTGGAGGGAAAGGGGGCGGGTCCAGGGGGAAGGGGTCAGGGAAGAGCTCCTTTAAGTTCAGCTCTCCTTTAAAAACTTTGGGAAAACTGGGGAAAAACCTGAGGGCGTCTGGTCGAGGGAAAGACACTACTCCGTCTCCGTCACCGTCACCGGGAGAGAAGAAGAAGAGAGGGAGGCGGAGCTCCGAGGGCAGTCTGCTCAGGTGAGAACAGGATGTCAGGAGTCATATTGCCCTGACATATGAAGAAGAAGGAGAAGGTCTCATTCTTGAAAGTTTTTGTACAAACCTCTAGGAAGGGTCTAAGTGGGATTCATGAAGTGTTCTCAGTGGGATTTTTCTTAGCAGCATCTCATTAACATATCATTAACATACAAATGCCCATATATGGACAAAGGACAAGAACTTAGTAAAAGTCTGAAGGCATCAACAGTTCAGTGCCCAACAATCAATGTATGTTTATAGAGTTCAGGAGCATTGTTGGTGTTTTCAGTTTGTCCTCTTTCTAAACCTATACCAAGTCTAAACCTGGTCTAACCCGGTCTAACCCGGTCTAAACCTGGTCTAACCCGGTCTAACCCGGTCTGAACCTGGTCTAACCCGGTCTAAACCTGGTCTAACCCGGTCTAACCCTGGTCTAACCCGGTCTAAACCTGGTCTAACCCGGTCTAACCCTGGTCTAACCTTGGTCTAACCTGGTCTAACCCTGGTCTAACCCGGCCTAACCCTGGTCTAACCTGGTCTAACCCGGTCTAACTCTGGTCTAACCCTGGTCTAACCTGGTCTAACCCGGTCTAACCCGGTCTAAACCTGGTCTAACCCGGTCTAACCCTGGTCTAACCTTGGTCTAACCTGGTCTAACCCTGGTCTAACCCGGTCTAACCCTGGTCTAACCTGGTCTAACCCGGTCTAACCCTGGTCTAACCTGGTCTAAACCTGGTCTAACCTGGTCTAACCCTGGTCTAACCTGGTCTAACCCTGGTCTAACCCTGGTCTAACCCAGTCTAACCCTGGTCTAACCTGGTCTAACCCTGGTCTAACCCGGTCTAACCCGGTCTAAACCTGGTCTAACCCTGGTCTAACCCGGGTCTAACCCGGTCTAAACCTGGTCTAACCCGGTCTAACCCGGTCTAAACCTGGTCTAACCCGGTCTAACCCTGGTCTAACCTTGGTCTAACCTGGTCTAACCCGGTCTAACCCTGGTCTAACCTGGTCTAACCCGGTCTAACTCTGGTCTAACCCTGGTCTAACCTGGTCTAACCCGGTCTAACCCTGTTGTTGCAGGTTTGCGGGGAAGTACCGAGACTCTCTGGGCTCTCGTAAGGACTCGGGGACTAATGGGGAGCTGAACTGCTGTGAGAGTGAGTGTGACTCTCAGAGCCGCCGCGTCTCCTTCATGAAGATGGTGGGTCTGGGCAAACACAAGCGCGAGTCCGGGGCCGAGCGCTCGTCTCTGGGGCCCGAGGAGCTGATGGTGCAGGAGCCGGAGGAGGTGGTGAAGCCCCGGGAGCCACTCTCAGGTACAAAAAATAATACATTTAAATTATAGGCATCCTTCATTTGAATTTAGTGAAAGTTCCTTTGAATCAATCCTGGCAGCACACACTGATGCGTTTAACAGATGTCATAAAAACCTGGAGGAACTCTCTCTGACAACATGAACCTGCCTCTGCCCTCGGTCCTCAGTCCTCTGTCCTCTGCCCTCTGCCCTCGGTCCTCAGTCCTCTGCCCTCTGTCCTCGGTCCTCAGTCCTCTGTCCTTGGTCCTCAGTCCTCTACCTTCTGTCCTCATTCCTCTGTCCTCGGTCCTCAGCCCTCTGTCCTCGGTCCTCAGTCCTCTGTCCTCGGTCCTCAGTCCTCTGTCCTCGGTCCTCGGTCCTCTGTCCTCTGCCCTCGGTCCTCTGCCCTCAGTCCTCTGTCCTCTGTCCTCTACCCTCAGTCCTCTGCCCTCTGTCCTCTGCCCTCAGTCCTCGGTCCTCAGTCCTCTGCCCTCTGTCCTCGGTCCTCAGTCCTCTGTCCTTGGTCCTCAGTCCTCTACCTTCTGTCCTCAGTCCTCTGTCCTCGGTCCTCAGTCCTCTGTCCTCGGTCCTCTGTCCTCTGCCCTCAGTCTTCTGCCCTCTTTCCTCGGTCCTCTGCCCTCAGTCCTCTGTCCTCTGTCCTCTGCCCTCTGTCCTCTGTCCTCTGTCCTCTACCCTCAGTCCTCTGCCCTCGGTCCTCTGTCCTCTGCCCTCAGTCCTTGGTCCTCAGTCCTCTGTCCTCGGTCCTCAGTCCTCTGCCCTCAGTCCTCTGCCCTCAGTCCTCTGCCCTCAGTCCTCTGCCCTCAGTCCTCTGCCCTCAGTCCTCTGCCCTCAGTCCTCGGTCCTCTGCCCTCAGTCCTCAGTCCTCTGCCCTCAGTCCTCTGCCCTCTGTCCTCTGCCCTCAGTCCTCTGCCCTCAGTCCTCGGTCCTCTGCCCTCAGTCCTCAGTCCTCTGCCCTCTGCCCTCAGTCCTCTGTCCTCGGTCCTCGGTCCTCTGTCCTCAGTCCTCTGCCCTCAGTCCCCTGTCCTCAGTCCTCTGTCCTCTGCCCTGAGTCCTCTGCCCTCAGTCCTCTGTCCTCAGTCCTCTGCCCTCTGTCCTCAGTCCTCTGTCCTCTGCCCTCTGTCCTCAGTCCTCTGTCCACGGTCCTCTGTCCTCTGTCCTTGGTGTTGTTTTTTTCAGAAGTGTATGAACAGTAAACAAGGGTGGAGTGGACTTTTTACAACAGGTTTCAGTAAACAAAGGACTCTTTCCACAAACACTCACAGGCTACATAAGACAAGAACAAGGAAGGGACACAGACCTGAGTTTAGACCTGGTTTAGTCTTGGTTTAACAGATACACATTTTTAGAGTGTTTAGTGGATTCTGGGTGGTTTTCAGTGAAGTGTTTCAAATGTAAACAGATTAGATGAAACTGGATCTAATCCTGACTCTGCTTTTCTCTTAACAGCCCTTATCTTTTCTCCAAAACTCAAACTAAGCCCCACAGATCAAATCAAGAGATTCCACTATAAGCCTTTTTTCTGCTCACTTTTCATTTGTAGGATTTTCCTACGTCTACGTCCTAAAAGGAGGTAAACCAGGTCTCAACCAGGTCTAAACCAGGTCTAAACCAGGTCTAAACAAGGTCTAAACCAGGTCTAAACAAGGTCTAAACCAGGTGTAAACCAGGTCTAAACCAGGTCTAAACCAGGTCTAAACAAGGTCTAAACCAGGTCTAAACCAGGTCTAAACAAGGTCTAAACCAGGTCTAAACCAGGTCTAAACAAGGTCTAAACCAGGTCTAAACCAGGTCTAAACAAGGTCTAAACCAGGTCTAAACCAGGTCTAAACAAGGTCTAAACCAGGTGTAAACCAGGTCTAAACCAGGTCTCAACCAGGTCTAAACCAGGTCTAAACAAGGTCTAAACCAGGTCTAAACCAGGTCTAAACCAGGTCTAAACAAGGTCTAAACCAGGTCTAAACCAGGTCTAAACAAGGTCTAAACCAGGTCTAAACAAGGTCTAAACCAGGTCTAAACCAGGTCTAAACCAGGTCTAAACCAGGTCTAAACCAGGTCTAAAACAGGACTAAACCAGGTCTAAACCAGGTCTAAACCAGGTCTAAACCAGGTCTAAACCAGGTCTAAACAAGGTCTAAACCAGGTCTAAACCAGGTCTAAACAAGGTCTAAACCAGGTCTAAACAAGGTCTAAACCAGGTCTAAACAAGGTCTAAACCAGGTCTAAACCAGGTCTAAACAAGGTCTAAACCAGGTCTAAACCAAGTCTAAACAAGGTCTAAACCAGGTGTAAACCAGGTCTAAACCAGGTCTCAACCAGGTCTAAACCAGGTCTAAACCAGGTCTAAACCAGGTCTAAACCAGGTCTAAACCAGGTCTAAACAAGGTCTAAACCAGGTCTAAACCAGGTCTAAACCAGGCCTTAACCAGGACCAAACCAGGTCTAAACCAGGACTAAACCAGGTCTGAACCGGGTCTAAACCAGGTCTAAACAAGGTCTAAACAAGGTCTAAACCAGGTCTAAACCAGGACTAAACCAGGTCTAAACCAGGACCAAACCAGGCCTTAACCAGGACCAAACCAGGTCTAAACCAGGACTA
>CM044550.2:3889781-3917281 GCA_024416835.2 Perccottus glenii | reverse complement strand
CACATGGGAACGTTTTCAAAATAAAACACCTGGTAAATTATGGATGTCTATGTAAAATGAAAATAAAATAAAAATGTTTTTATTAAACCCGTGGCTCCATCAGAAGCTGAAGGAACGTGTCCGACTCCAGATGGAGCCCATTTCCTCTGAACTCCACCAAACGACTTGTGTTTCTCTGAGTTTATCATGACTCTGCAGTTTTTTATTATCATTAAAGGGAACTCACGGCTCAGGATGGAGACTAAAGGTGCTTTTACTCCTGAAATCTGAAACAGTGTCATGACAGGAGGTAGTTTAGATGAGACCAAACGCTGCAGGTGTGAGGGCGGACTCAGACAAACGGCTCCTAAACATGGCCTTTGTGGTTTTATTCCATGATGTGGTGGAAAGCGGCTCTTATTGTTTGTTTGTGGAGTTTTCCTGTGAGTCTTCCTCTGAGACATCCTCACTGCTCATCACCTGTGTTCTGAGGAAGTGGAGCAATAAAAGGTTACTGTTATTAAAGAGACACAAATTTTTCCAGTCTGCTTCAAAAGACACTTTATATTTGTTTGTTTTTTCTGCTGCCCTTTTAGTTCAGTGTGGAAAAAAAACATCCACCACGACATTTACACTGCAAGTCACCAGCGTTTGTTACAGGATTTTATGGAAGTCTCATGAGGGAGCTCCTGTTACTGGGCGTTGAGACGAACAAAACCAGTTGAATGCACTTATGTTCTTTAAAGTGTTGGCATAGACTGGGGTGTAGGCTCCACGTTTTGAGGTTAAGCTGCCTCTGGACCACTTTGAAACCCACAGCTGTGCTTCTGAAAGTGTTGTTCTTGGACAATGTGACAGAATAATAAAGTGTCAAATACCTCAGAGCTTACCTTTCTGCTGAACCCACTGTGCGGAGACTATATTTACTCAGATCCAGACTCATGTCTTCACTGAAGTCTGGACTAGGTCTGGACTTCTCTTCAACACTGAATGAGTGTCTCACCCTCCATCAGTGTTATGAAGCACGAATGACTGGATCAAGTCAAAACAAAAGTGACTCATAAAGGTTTATTGAGGCTTGAATAGTAGCTGTGGAGCAGAACAGGGTGGTTGCTGGAATGGGTCAGAAAATTTAAGGAAAAAGGGCCACAGTGGGAAAACTGACAAACCAGAGTCAGCAGGTGTTCAACTGGAGTTTAGTGATTGATCCACAGTTTACACCTCAGTGCTGCAGTAACAGAAACCCTGAGATCCAAACGAGAGCAGCGTCTGAGCCAGAGCCAGTACAGGAGCGAGACTCGAGTTCAGTGACTGGAACTGAAACGCTGAACGGTTTCCCAAAAAATCTCTGTCCAGATGATTAACATTTTTCACAGGCCTTGCAAACTACATTACTTACAGACGTATTTATAAATGCTGCTCTTTGTCCGTCAGTGCTGGAGATCCTGCAGCTGGTGAAGAAGCGGGACCTGTTCCTGGCCGACTCTCACATCCTGGAGCTGGAGCAGGAGTGCACCGCCGCGTCATGTGACCAGGCCGACGAATCAGGGAAAGACAACGGCCGACGAAAGGCCAAAGACGTGGAGCTGCTTTATGAAGAGCTGCAGAAGGAGCTGTGGGCCGTGGTCCGAGAGTCCCTCAGGTGCCCCACCGCAGGACCCAACCTGGGGCTGGTGGTACAGGTGAGACCCACAGAGACCGGACAGAACCTGGTCAAATCCAACTAACTTTAAATTCATCTAAAATCCATCTAAAATGTTCCTCTGTTGTGTGCAGGTGCTGCAGCAGGAGGAGCAGGTGGACCAGAACTCACTCGGCTCCGACAAAGACCAGGTCTGGGTCTCCTTGGACAGACCCTCGGGCCCAAGGCCTCGCAGACTGAAGCAGCGCTGGGTGGAGGCGGTCGGGGAGGCGGCAGACGGAGCTTTGCCTCAGAAGACCGAGTTCAGGGGCGGACAGCTGGACCAGTATCTGGAGCAGCTCCGGAGCCGAGTCCTGGAGGATCTGAACGCTGCCAAGAGGAACGTAGTGTCCATCTACCCCGAGGACTACCAGCCCTTCCAGGTCAGACACACACCTCAGAAAAGACCAGTACCAAAGGGAACACACATTAAACTCTGGAGGACTTTCTTTTTCAGGTGTACGTACAGAGCTATCACACAGCGGTGACTCAGCGACTGGCGGCCATCACCGAAAACCAGCTGGAGATCACCGACATCTACTCCCTCCTCGACTGGTTTTACAACATCTACAACAGGTTTGGACCAGATTTAAATGGAATTGGAACAGGTTTTAGTTGGACTTAAACAGGTTTAAGTTGGATTGGAACAGGTTTTAGTTGGACTTAAACAGGTTTGGATGGGTTTTGAGCAGGTTTTACTTGGATTTTGGTGTTTCAGGAGTGTCCTGGGGACCGTGTGCCTGACCTCTCCCTTCAGTCGCTCTGAACTCTCTCCTCTGATTCCCTCTGACACCGTCGACCGTCTGGAGCTCGACTGCCTCAACTCTGTTCGGGTAAAACCCTCTCCTACGAGTTCCTTTGTCACTGTCTTTAAACCGGAAAGTCACTGCTGAGTTTTTTTTTTGTCTCTGATTGTCAAAGGCAAGAGTCGGGAGGTCTTTGTTTAGTTTTGGATAAATTAGTACAATTTAACTCTGGTTTTTACTCCAGGCCAAAGTGACAACAGAGCTGAGTCAAGTTTTGGACGAAGAGGAGAAAAGATGGATGGAGACTCTCCACATCGAGGAGTATCACCTCCCACTGGCAAATACTGTCATACAGGTACAACCAGGACAGAACCAGGACTGAACCAGGACTGAACCAGGACTGAACCAGGACTGAACGGGACTGAACCAGGACAGAACCAGGACTGAACCAGGACTGAACCAGGACTAAACCAGGACTGAACCAGGACAGAACCAGGACAGAACCAGGACTGAACAGGACTGAACCAGGACAGAACCAGGACTGAACCAGGACTGAACGGGACTGAACCAGGACAGAACCAGGACTGAACCAGGACTGAACCAGGACTAAACCAGGACTGAACCAGGACAGAACCAGGACAGAACCAGGACTGAACCAGGACTAAACCAGGACTGAACCAGGACAGAACCAGGACAGAACCAGGACTGAACGGGACTGAACCAGGACAGAACCAGGACTGAACCAGGACTGAACCAGGACTAAACCAGGACTGAACCAGGACTAAACTGGACAGAACCGGGACAGAACCAGGACTAAACCAGGACTAAACTGGACAGAACCGGGACAGAACCAGGACTAAACCAGGACTAAACCAGGACAGAACGGGACAGAACCAGGACTAAACCAGGACTAAACTGGACAGAACCAGGACAGAACCAGGACAGAACCAGGGCAGAACCAGGACTAAACTGGACAGAACCAGGACAGAACCAGGACAGAACCAGGACTAAACTGGACAGAACCAGGACAGAACCAGGACAGAACCAGGACTGAACCAAGACAGAACCAGGACTAAACTGGACAGAACCAGGACTGAACCAGGACTGAACCAAGACAGAACCAGGACTAAACTGGACAGAACCAGGACTGAACCAGGACTGAACCAGGACAGAACCAGGACAGAACCAGGACTAAACCAGGACTGAACCAGGACAGAACCAGGACTAAACCAGGACAGAACCAGGACAGAACCAAGACAGAACCAGGACAGAACCAGGACTAAACCAGGACTGAACCAGGACTAAACTGGACTGAACCAGGACAGAACCAGGACAGAACCAGGACTGAACCAGGACTAAACTGGTCTGAACTAGGACAGAACCAGGACAGAACCAGGACAGAACCAGGACTAAACCAGGACTGAACCAGGACAGAACCAGGACTAAACTGGACTGAACCAGGACAGAACCAAGACAGAACCAGGACAGAACCAGGACTAAACCAGGACTGAACCAGGACTAAACTGGACTGAACCAGGACAGAACCAGGACTAAACTGGATAGAACCAGGACTGAACCAGGACAGAACCAGGACAGAACCAGGACTGAACCTGTCCTTGTTCCGTCGTTTCCAGAGACTTCAGGTGGACTTGGAGCGGTCTTCTTCAGTGAACCAGAGCCTTGGCTCCAGAGTGGCTCACTGCAGCCTCAACGGCCTCGCAGACTTCCTGTACAGGTAACTTCGAGTCCCTGGGTCTGGACCTGGACTCAGGCAGGACCTGACTGTTTCCTGGTCTGGGTCTTGACTGCGTGTTTCTGCTTCTCGTTGTAGTTTCCAACGTAAAGTGGAGCTGTTCCACGAGGGGCAGCAGAGCGGGATGTTTGGAAACAACGAGGACGGATACGTGTCCAAGACCATCGCTCAGGTCAACTGCTGTCCCCCGTTCAGGTACAGTCCTGGTTAGACCGGGTTTAGACCTGGTTCAGACCCTCTGAATCCCAACTCGAGTTGTGTTCAGTGTTATTAACTGTTCTGTCTGTGGTGCGTTCAGGGCCTTTGTGCAGCGCTGCTCTCAGTCCGACCCTGGCTCCAGTGAAGACTCTCTGCGCAGAGCGGGTCGAGCCCTGGACTCTGTGGTTCAGCTGGGAGTCCGGGTCCTGTCAGAGCGGCTCTACTGCTCCATCAGGGTAAACTCCACAGAGGTCCAACTCAACACACCACTTCCACTCCAACATTTTATAAAAACATTCTTAATCTAAATGAAAGACGCTGAGCTCTGTCTCTGAAGTGTTTACTCTGGATTTAGTCCAAGGCTCAGCTTTGTTTCAATAAAGTTTTTTACAATTACACTTAATGTTTAACCCGGATTTATTCAAACCACACACAGACACAGTTTTGGTTTAAAAATGGACTCCAACAATGACAAGGGAAATGTATAGATATGGTATAAGTTTAGACCTGGTTTAGACCTGGGTTAGACCTGGTTTAGTCCTGGTTTAGACCTGGTTTAGTCCTGGTTTAGACCTGGTTTAGACCTGGTTTAGACCAGGTTAAGTCCTGGTTTAGACCTGGTTTAGACCTGGTTTAGACCTGGTTTAGTCCTGATTTAGTCCTGGTTTAGACCAGGTTAAGTCCTGGTTTAGACCCGGTTTATTCCAGGTTTAGACCCGGTTTAGACCTGGTTTAGTCCTGGTTTAGACCTGGTTTAGACCTGGTTTAGACCCGGTTTAGACCTGGTTTAGACCTGGTTTAGACCTGGTTTAGAGCTGGTTTAGACCTGGTTTAGACCTGGTTTAGAGCTGGTTTAGACCTGGTTTAGACCTGGTTTAAACCTGGTTTAGACCCGTTTTAGACCTGGTTTAGACCTGGTTTTGTTCAGACTTGTATATAACCTGTATTTCTTCTGTTGCAGCCGTTCTTCGATCGCCTGGTGAAGAGGAAGTGGCTCAGTAACACAGAGTCGTACGAACAGATCCAGACTCTTATCAAAGAATACTTTAAGAAGTACCAGCGCATGGACAGCCCTCCGTATCAGGTAAAAGGGAAACAGCTCCCTCTGCTGGAGGGTTCACACAGTCCATTTACAAAAAGTTCTTTGTCATTATTATCAGCGGAGTTTGCAGGACAAAGACAACATGGTGGGGGTTAGTTTTATTAGATAGTAAAATCATTTAAAAAGAGCTATTACCAGTGATGAACAGGAAGAAGTACAAGGCTTAGTTTGTTTCAGATTCTGTGAAATTAAGTTACCACCATTTATTATAGTTTGGTTAAAAAGTCCTCCCTGTTTATAATGAGTCCTGTTCCTGTTCCTGCGGAGGAGGAAGTGCATTAGTGAACATAAAGTAACTCAACTGTACACCTTTTCTGTGAGATTAAAGCAGGAATCACTTTGTACCACACAATAACATGTGTTTTCTGATGCACTTTCCACAATAAAATCACAATACACTGATCCTGCAGACATTAATTTACAATTAATCATGATATCTGTGAGGGTTTGAGAAAAAGTGGATTTTATGCATTAATTCTTTGCTACAGAGAGTTCAGCCACTCGCTTGAGGCTGCGTTCAAATGCACTCTGTAAAGCTCAGTGCTTTCAGGGCTACGATGATACACCAAATTACTAAAAACTCTATATAAACACAAACCTGTATAATATTTTGTTAAATAAATTCAGATTTAAAAGCTTAAACCAGTTGTTAAATTTAAACATAATATTAGTCTGTTGTTAAAAAGACTCGAATAGACTTTAAACCTAGGACTTTAGACTCGTTTTGCCTGACTCTGGACTTGAGTCTGGACCTGACTCTAGACCTGACTCTGGACTTGACTCTGGACCTGACTCTGGACCTGACTCTGGACCTGACTCTGGACTTGACTCTGGACTTGACTTTGGACCTGACTCTGGACTTGACTCTGGACCTGACGCTGGACCTGACTCTGGACCTGACTCTAGACCTGACTCTGGACTTGACTCTGGACTTGACTTTGGACCTGACTCTGGACTTGACTCTGGACCTGACGCTGGACTTGACTGTGGACCTGACTCTAGACCTGACTCTGGACCTGACTCTGGACTTGACTCTGGACCTGACTCTAGACCTGACTCTGGACTTGACTCTGGACCTGACTCTGGACCTGACTCTGGACCTGACTCTAGACCTGACTCTGGACTTGACTCTGGACTTGACTTTGGACCTGACTCTGGACTTGACTCTGGACCTGACTCTGGACCTGACTCTAGACCTGACTCTGGACTTGACTTTGGACTTGACTCTGGACCTGACTCTGGACTTGACTCTGGACTTGACTCTGGACCTGACTCTGGACCTGACTCTAGACCTGACTCTGGACTTGACTTTGGACCTGACTCTGGACCTGACTCTGGACCTGACTCTGGACCTGACTCTGGACTCTAGACCTGACTCTGACTCTGGACTTGACTCTGACCTGACTCTGGACCTGACCTGACTCTGGACCTGACGCTGGACTTGACTGTGGACCTGACTCTGGACTTGACTCTGGACCTGACTCTGGACCTGACTCAGGTCTTGACTCTAGACCTGACTCTGGACTTGACTCTGGACCTGACTCTGGACCTGACTCTGGACCTGACGCTGGACTTGACTCTGACCTGACTCTGGACTTGACTCTGACCTGACTCTGACCTGACTCTGACCTGACTCTGACTTGACTCTGGTCTTGACTCTGACCTGACTCAGGACTTGACTCTGGACCTGACTCTAGACCTAACTCTGTACCTGACTCTGGACCTGACTCTGGACCTGACTCTAGACCTGACTCTGGACCTGACTCAGGTCTTGACTCTGGACCTGACTCTGGACCTGACTCTGGACCTGACTCAGGTCTTGACTCTAGACCTGACTCTGGACCTGACTCTGGACTTGACTCTGAACTTGACTCTGGACTTGACTCTGGACCTGACTCTGGACCTTACTCTGGACTTGACTCTGGACCTGACTCTGGACCTGACTCTGGACTTCACTCTGGACTTCACTCTGGACTTCACTCTGGACTTGACTCTGGACCTGACTCTGGACCTTACTCTGGACCTGACTCTGGACTTGACTCAGGTCTTGACTCTGGACCTGACTGGACCTGACTCTGGACCTGACTCATGTCTTGACTCTAGACCTGACTCTGGACCTGACTCTGGACCTGACTCTGGACTTGACTCTGGACCTGACTCTGGACCTGACTCTAGACCTGACTCTGGACCTGACTCAGGTCTTGACTCTGGACCTGACTCTGGACCTGACTCAGGTCTTGACTCTAGACCTGACTCTGGACCTGACTCTGGACCTGACTCTGGACCTGACTCAGGTCTTGACTCTGGACCTGACTCTGGACCTGACTCAGGTCTTGACTCTGGACCTGACTCTGGACCTGACTCTGGACCTGACTCAGGTCTTGACTCTAGACCTGACTCCGGACCTGATTCTGGACTTCACTCTGGACCTGACTCTGGACCTTACTCTGGACCTGACTCATGTCTTGACTCTGGACCTGACTCTGGACCTGACTCTGGACCTGACTCTGGACCTGACTCTGGACTTGACTCTGGACCTGACTCTGGACCTGACTCAGGTCTTGACTCTAGACCTGACTCCGGACCTGATTCTGGACTTGACTCTGGACCTGACTCTAGACCTAACTCTAGACCTGACTCTGGACCTGACTCTAGACCTAACTCTAGACCTGACTCTGGACCTGACTCTGGACCTGACTCTAGACCTGACTCTGGACCTGACTCTGGACCTGACTCTAGACCTGACTCTGGACCTGACGCTGGACCTGACTCTGGACCTGACTCTGGACCTGACTCTAGACCTGACTCTGGACCTGACTCTGGACCTGACTCTGGACCTGACTCTGGACTGACTCTGGACCTGACTCTAGACCTGACTCTGGACTTGACTCTGGACCTGACTCTGGACCTGACTCTGGACCTGACTCTAGACCTGACTCTGGACCTGACTCTGGACCTGACTCTGGACTTGACTCTGGACCTGACTCTGGACCTGACTCTAGACCTGACTCTGGACCTGACTCTAGACCTGACTCTGGACTTGACTCTGGACCTGACTCTGGACCTGACTCTGGACCTGACTCAGGTCTTGACTCTAGACCTGACTCTGGACTTGACTCTGGACTTGACTCTGGACCTGACTCTGGACCTGACGCTGGACCTGACTCTGGACCTGACTCTGGACCTGACTCTGGACTTGACTGACTTGACTCAGGTCTTGACTCTGGACCTGACTCTGGACCTGACTCTGGACCTGACTCTAGACCTGACTCTGGACCTGACTCTGGACCTGACTCTGGACCTGACTCAGGTCTTGACTCTAGACCTGACGCTGGACCTGACTCAGGACTTGACTCTGGACCTGACTCTAGACCTGACTCTGGACCTGACTCTGGTCTTGACTCTGGACCTGACTCTGGACCTGACTCTGGACCTGACTCTGGACCTGACTCAGGTCTTGACTCTAGACCTGACTCTGGACCTGACTCTGGACTTGACTCTGGACCTGACTCTGGACCTGACTCTGGACCTGACGCTGGACCTGACTCTAGACCTGACTCTGGACCTGACTCTGGACCTGACTCTGGACCTGACTCTGGACTTGACTCTGGACCTGACTCTGGACCTGACTCTGGACCTGACGCTGGACCTGACTCTGGACTTGACTCTGGACCTGACGCTGGACCTGACTCTAGACCTGACTCTGGACCTGACTCTGGACCTGACTCTGACCTGACTCTGACTTGACTCTGACCTGACTCTGGACCTGACTCTGACCTGACTCTGGACCTGACGCTGGACCTGACTCTGACTCTGACTTGACCTGACTCTGGACCTGACTCTCTGGACCTGACTCTGGACTTGACTCTGGACCTGACTCTGGACCTGACGCTGGACCTGACGCTGGACCTGACTCTAGACCTGACTCTGGACCTGACTCTGGACCTGACTCTGGACCTGACTCTGACTCTGACTCTGGACCTGACTCTGGACCTGACTCTGGACCTGACTCTGGACCTGACTCTGGACTTGACTCTGGACCTGACTCTGGACCTGACTCTGGACCTGACTCTAGACCTGACTCTAGACCTGACTCTGGACCTGACTCTTGACCTGACTCTAGACCTGACGCTGGACCTGACTCTAGACCTGACTCTGGACCTGACTCTGGACCTGACTCTGGACCTGACTCTAGACCTGACGCTGGACCTGACTCTAGACCTGACTCTGGACTAAACCCTGTCGTCCTGCAGCTGCTGGTGTCGGAGGTGCACCGGCGCGTGCTGACGGAGTACCTTCGCTCCGTCATGAGGGGCCGTCTCATCTGCACCTCGGCCAAAATGAGGAGACGCACCGCGGCCCGACTCAGAGACGAGGGGGCGCAGATAAAAGCTCTCTTCAACGAACTGGTGAGAGACTGGACCGGTTTAAATGAGTTCTGTGTCTGTGGGCTCTAAACTTGGACTAACCTGGTCGAAACCCGGTCTTTGCAGGACTCCCCCTGCTCCTGGTTGGATGGGGCTCTCACTCACCTTTCAGAGATCATCGACCTCGAGGACCTGCCTGCGATCCAGATGGAGGTCGGGGTTTTGGTCCGAGAGTTCCCCGACGTCAGGTAAACCAGCCTTTACCAGACTGAACCAGACTGAACCAGACTAAACCAGGACTAAACCAGGACTAGACCAGGCTGAACCAGACTAAACCAGACTAAAACAGACTGAACCAGACTAAACCAGACGAAACCAGACTGAACCAGACTGAACCAGACTCAACCAGGACTAAGCCAGGTCTAAACCAGACTAAAGCAGACTGAACCACACTGAACCAGGTCTTGGTTTATTTATTCTCAGGAGGAAGCATGTGGCGGCCATCTTGAACATCCGGGGCATGACTCGTCAGACGGAGCGACAGGAAGTCCTGGACGTGGTCAAGGACCTGGAGTCGGACTCAGTTGGAGTTCCCCGAGACCGGGCCGTGTTTGCCGAAGTCCCGGTCACGTCCGAAGTCCGGTGCCTGAACCTGGGCTTGAGCCGCATCGCGCTCACCGCCACTTCCTGTTTCAGCTCAATCCGACCGAGACGCCGCAAGACCAGACCGAGACTTGAGTCCAGCGAGGACCAGGGGCTCTGAGGCTGAAGACCAGACTAAACCAGGACTAAACCAAGACTACATCAAGATTAAACTATAAACCATGGCTTAACCAGGAACAAACACTAGGACTAAACTAAGACAAAACCAGGACTAAATCTGGTCTTACATCAACATTAGACCTCCGTCTAACTCAGATCTAAACCAGGACCAAAACCCGGACAGGTCTAAAACTGGACCAAACCGGATCTTAACCAGCGAAAAGACCAAAACTAAATCTGGATTAAACAAGGCTGAACCCAGGACTAAAACCAGGACTAAAACCAGGACTAGTGCAGCTCACAGCCACAGAAATAATTTATGTGGAGAAAATACCAGAAATCTATAACTTATAAGTGTTTTACTTCACATTCATTGTGCTTTATTCTCATAAGGACATGAACCAGGATCAGAGACTTTAAAGACAAAACATGAATCAAACCAACTCTTAATATGTGCCTTAAATAAACAGAGTTCTGTGGAATGGACCAAACTGGAAACGGATTAACCCTGGGACCAGGAAATCTGCTACAATCAGATGAAAACAAAAATTGTGGAATTATTCAACAAATATAATAATTCTGTTGTGATTTGAATTGAACATTTCAGCTTCTTTTCAAAATGTGACTGAAATAATGTTGAGAGATTTTAACTGGTTTCAGAGAAAAAGAGTTTGTGAAGGGATTTAGACAGTGTGGCTATATGAGGGACTAAAAACCAGGACTAGGACTTAAACCGCAACTGGAAGAAGACCGAGCAGGACCTAAATAAAAGCTAGACCCAGGTTTTAGCACCACATATGAACACATTGTAAAAAACACTTTTCAAATCCTCCAAATATGTGGAAATTTGAATTTAAAGTTTAATTAGCTTTTCTTTTTTTGCACAATCATCGGTACTGAGTGTGATTCATTTTTCTTATGTCATATGAAAATAGTGGAAATAGAGGTAAATACATTCAACAATGAATTATTATTAAAGAGACATAACTAGAGACACATAACACCAGCATTTATGTAAGAATTTTATTGATCATTGCAGGTTTTTTTGTTTATTTTACGTCACATTCTGACAATACAAACTGGAAATAAAAGAAGCTCTGTGTGGTTTATTATGCAATTAAAATACATAATACACTGACCGTCACAGCTTTTACAGTAAAAATCAAAAAGACAGAACCCACCTTCTTCTGAGAAAGGAGCTCAGTTCAGAGATGTTCATCAGGAGCCTGTTATAAAGTAAGATCTCAGCGTCATGCCATAAGACACCCATTTAACAAATATAAAAAGTATTGGACTATAATTTGTTCAAACCTTTATGTATGTAGTTAGTTAGATTTAAAGAGGTTTCATTTAGATTTGAACAGGTTTTAGTTGGATTTGAACAGGCTTTAGTTGGAATTAAACAGGTTTTATTCGGATTTGAAGAGGTTTTAGTTGGATCTGAACAGGTTTTATTGGGATTGGAACAGGATTTAATTGTATCTACACAACCTGAATTTAGGACTAAATTCAGAAACTAAGCAGGAAAAAACCAAGCAGTGGCAGATTATCAATTCTGCTTTACAACTAAAAGGTCCGCGGTTCGATTCCCATGCAGGGCATTCTTCCCTCGTCTGTAAAGGTTTCTGCTTCCACACAAAACATGTAAATAGTGGTTTGTTGTCTCAATTGTGCTCTTTGGTTGAATAAACCCCAGTCGAACGCTAGAGGTCAGTGTTGCAATCACATTATACTCCACAGAAGAAGAAGAAAGCCCCGGAAGTAAACACCGCGGCCATTACAACCACAACAGCAGTGAACCATCCTCCTTTTTCTACGTATATCTTTCTCCTTTTGGGACGAAAATAGGTGGACTTTATCGGAACCGTGTGCCTCTGATCTCAGCTTTAGGTTGCATTATCTTGGATTCGGATCCAAAATGGCGGCGCGGCGCGAAGGACAAACCGCGGTGGAAACTTTTCGTTCTCAGGCGGAGCTCATCCTAAAGGCGGCTGTGGAGTGTTCTGTGGCCGTGCTGCGGGACAAACCGGGCACGAAGACGGGGAACCGGGTGAGGAGGCAGAGAAACGTGAAAATAGACCATATGCAACTCCCAAAACTATCCAGATAAAAGTTTAACGCGGAGAAGGGCAACAGCAGCGGCTAAGAGCGTTAACTGGCGCTGACGTCACTTCCTTCTTTGTCAGAGACCCGTTACTGAATCTGCAAAGTGTGGTCAAATATACAATGAAAACTATTAAAACTATTGCTCAGGTTTATAAATTCCCCAGTGACATAAAATTAATTAAACTATCTTCAGGCTGGAGTAGATAAAAGTTTATTCTTTAAAAGAGCTGTTTACTTGCCTGAAAGTTCTCATTCATTAATGTTTTACTAAAGTGATCTAGAAAAAAAACATCTTATAATAGTGTGTATATATATATATATATATATATATATATATATATATATATATATATATATATAATATACTCATAAGTGATCGCTTAGTATTTTGTCATTTTAACACATGACTGACTTTTATTGTGTTCCTTAATTAGGCCTTTACAATCCCAGAACTCTAGTTAGTAGATTTAAACAGGTTTTAGTTGGATTTGAACTGGTCTTTACTCATGTTGTAGTGTAAAAGCATTCTCTCCCTCGGGCTGTAGCTCTGACCGTTCTTCTTCTCTTCTTTCAGACAGAGCTGCAGCTGGTTCTGGAGGCTGCGTTCAGAGAAGCCCTGCGTAAACTCTGCAGCCTTGTTCAGGAGCTGTTTGTGGCGAAACAGAGACAAACCAAGCTTCTGAAACCTTCAGCAAAGGACCTGACGTCTGAGCTGAAGCAGAACGAGACCAAAACACCAGCTGTGAAGAGATGCAGCCGACAACAAACAAAAGACCAGACGACGGGTTAGTTTTAGAAACCAATCAGTGAATGAACTTATTAATGGAATATTTGATACAGATATTGCAATGGGAAGTCTGTGATGTTGTGCAGCCCATTTTGACATTTACACTGACATTTTTGATGATACATTTAACTCTATGACGTACTTTTACTTATTAGACTCTTGTACTTGTAACAGAAAAGGGAGTGGGATTTAAAGTCAGATGAAGTTGAACAAGTTTTTGTAGATTTGAACAGGGTTTAGTTGGTTTAAGGGTTTAAGATGTTAAAAAGAGCCTCTGATGTTCCTCCGACTGAGGTTTTGACTTTTCTGTTCCTCAGACGTCCCGGCCCCACCCTCAGACCCTCCTGTCACCATCTCCATCCTGAACGCCGCTCAGGGACAGAACAGCGGCCCTCTGTACATTATCAGCCAACCTCTGCCTCAGCCAATCACAGAACAGAGCCAAGGACGCCGTGGCAACGCTGCTGACATCACTTCCTGTGGCTGAGAGTCTGATGCAGGTGAAGTATTACTGTCATCATTAACAAAAGAGAAAGTAAAACAACAAAATGAGTCTTGATTTTGAGGTATCGCTCTGTGAACTGATATTGTATTTACTGTTGTTCTGCAGGTGGAGGTGGAGACGGTCCAAGAAGTGAAACCTGAGAAACAGATCACAACTAACTCTCACACAGGTGAGATTCACAGAAATAACCCAAAAAGAGGGGAAAGAACAACAACTGGAGGTGCGTTTGGAACTAACGAGGTTAAAGGCTGAGAATAAAAAGAGCATTTTAGAGAAAGTCGGACAGAGGTTCAGTCTAAAAACTGTGGACTGATTTCAGAAAATACTTTTTATATTCCACCATCTACAGAACAGACTATGAGTCTGAAATCACTGCACGGAACACTTCCAGAAGTCGTCCACAAATAGAGTTAAAACATATTTGGATTTATCCAACAACAGTTTTCCATTTTGCCTCAATACATTTTACAACCTTTGACCTTGTCCCTTTCCCAGAGATTTCCCGTCAGTTCTTTTGATGTTCAGTTTCTGACAGTAAAACATTGTGTTGTTTTCCAGGTCTGGAGGAGGACGAGGAGCAGAAGGAGGAGGAGCGTCGTAAGCGCAGGGAGCTGTACAAAGAGAAGCGTTTCTTCTGTGAGCTCTGTAACAAGGGCTTCCATCAGAAACACCAGCTGCAGAAGCACGTGTCCTGCCACAGCAAACCCTTCCCCTGCTCCGTCTGCGACAAGGGCTTCTACCGCGAGGACACGCTGCGCAGACACATGTTCTACCACAATCTCCGAGCCGCGCAGGACAAGGACCCCGACAAAATGTTCAGCTGCGACCAGTGCGATAAGAAGTTCCACCAGCTGTCGAGGCTGAGGACGCACCAGGCCACGCACCGCCTCGAGAAGACACCGCTGAAGTGTGACACCTGCGAGCGCCGCTTCACCTCGGCCTCCACGCTCAGGTACCACACGGTGACCCACCTGAAGGTCAAGCCGTTCATCTGCGACGTCTGCGGCAAAGGCTTCACCAGGTCAGTGCTCGGGTTATTAGTCCTGGGTATACACTTTGTAGAGCATGTGAACAGCTATGGGAGCCCTGCAGGGTCATTGTTGTTTAGTTTGTACAACTATTGTCAAAAGCCACTATTTTAATTAAATGTCCAGGAGCAGTCACAGTCATGCTTCTGGATTTTCAAAAAGAACAGAATCAGTTTTCTCTCGACCAGATGCTTCTAAATAAAAAGCTTCATAAACATTTTTCCTGTGACTCACAGATGTTCTATATAGTACACCTTTCAGTTTTCTTCTAATCAGACCAGTGTCTTTTACTCTGACATGTTTCAACTGCAGTGGACTGAACAACCATTTGTCGAAGATTGAAAATCTTTTATTTACACCTGTGCCACTTGAAAATAAATGTAGATACAGAGCCATAAAGACTAAAGGGAAATACAAATAACAACAAAATAAAGATTAAATTATTATTGCAAACACACATTAAATATGAATGAAAAGGAGTTTTTGATGCATTAAACAAAATATAAACATAAATGAAATTTCAAATTTAAAGTGTGTCAAAAACATGCAAGAAATTTCCTTATACATTTTAAGTATCATGTCTTAGATGGAACTGTTCCACAGCCGTTCAAGATGGATTGTTTGTAAACTCTCAAATCTTGAGAGAACCAAGCTGCAGCCTGGGGTTATTGTTTAACTGTCTTCCACAAAGTCACCTGACCTACTTTGTTGAGCTACTTTAAACCGGACAAGAGGCTCTGTACATTTAGAAATGATACATTTGTTTGGTCAAAATATCCTGCAATGATTGATGATGATCTTCTTTTTAGGTTGGTCTTGTAACTATTCCCTCAGACCTTCACACAGTAGCTCAAAAACGGAAACACAAGTGCACTGTGTAATGTTTTCTGATTTAATCTGTCTGAATTTACCACAAACACCAATACTCTTGGCTGTTTTACTTCACAGAATGCAAAAGATAGAAAGACAAGACAGACAGACAAAATTAACCAAACATAAATGTGATGAAAAGGTCCTGTTGTTGCAGGAAGAAGTGTCTGAGGGACCACCAGACGATCCACACCGGAGCTCGACCCTATCCCTGTGAAACCTGCGGCAAACGCTTCTCCACCGCCTCCAACCTCCGCATCCACAAGCGCTCGCACTCGGACGAGCGGCCGCACCAATGTACGCAGTGTCCCAAGGCCTTCAAATGTAAGATGGGCCTGATCCAGCACCGGGTCGTCCACTCCAAAGAGAAGCCCTTCATCTGCCACATCTGCACTCTCAGCTTCGGACTCAAGTATAACTTCCAGAGGCACATGAGGCTGCACAGCGGGGAAAAGCCATTCAGGTCAGAAATATAACCAGGAAATACATTTATATAAAGAAAATACTGTAGGAATATGAGAGACATAACAAATACAGCCTAAAAATAAATGAAAGGGAAAAAAACTAGTAGGAAAACAGGAGAAGAAAACAAGAAACTAAAGACAAGTTTCAAAACATAAAAAAACAAGACATAAAAAAACATATACAACAAGAAAACAAAGTAGAAACATGAGGACAAGCCCTTCAGGTGAGAATAATACATTTATGTTAAAGCAACCATGTGTAGCTTTTCTCCAGCAATTGGACTGTAAGTTGAGACTATCCCAGCAGCAGGTTTTTTAGAAAGAACCTGTCTCTGAAACAGTAGCTCACTTTAGTGTATTTAGTCCAAACATGTCTCTGTAGGCTCCAGTATATCGGCCTGTTTTCTTTATTATATGTCGTGAGGTAGAGCCTCACTCACTAATCTCTGGAGATGAGTCCACGTCCCGGGACAGGACAGGTGCAGGAGGTTTGTGTCCAGCAGAGGGCGCTGTGTCAGTGAGACAGGCCTAATTCTGTTGATCTACTGTCTAAGAACCATCAACATGTGAGAGTATATATATATATTTGGGCTAAAAGTTTCATGGTGCTACTTTTAAGAACATATCGTAGAAACATAAGGCTGCACAGCGGAGACAAGCCCTTCAGGTGAGAACAATCGAAATATAGCCAAAAAATCATATTAATTAAATCCTTCAGCTTATGTTGTGCTGACTCCTCTTAAAAACTACTATTGTCTGTGACATAAAGCACTACATTTCAAACCGAAGTGCTTCTTGTCCGTTTTTTTTCCAGGTGTCATAAATGCGGTGAGAGTTTCTCTGGGACCTGGGCTCTGAAGTCTCACATGCAGGTTCATGGTGAAGAGAAGCGCTTCATGTGCGACCACTGTGGAAAAACCTTTTTCTACAACTGTCAGCTCAAGAAACACCAGCAGCTCGTCCACAAGAACCAAGACCAGCCCGAGTCCGGCCCCAGGCGCGCCGCAGAACCTCCGGCCCAAACCCTTCAACTGTAAGACCTGCCTGAAGAGCTTCAGCAGCAGCAGCACGCTCCGGACCCACGAGAAGAGCCACGCCGAGAACAAAGAGTTCGGCTGTGACACCTGCGGCAAGTCCTTCCACCTGAGACACCTGTACCTGTATCACCTGAGGCAGCACACGGGGGAGCGGCCCTACGCCTGCAGCTTCTGCCAGAAAGGTACGGCTTTAGGAAATACAGCTGTGATTCTCTAACTTCAAGTGACAGCTACTCTTCTGTGTTTGTCACTGCTCTTACACAGACAGGAGTGTAACAGAGATACTACAGAGAAGAGAACTTAAATATATACAGGGCCAGTTCTTAAATTATTCAAGGATTATTATTATTATTATTAATCAAAGGATATTCAAGGCAACGTGAAACAGGGATGTTTAACGAGACAGAAATAATTTCAATTGTTCTGCCGCTGAATTCCGAGACAGACGTTTACAGTCAGCTCTATTGGTTCTATTAGTATGTTGTGGAGCAAAAACCTGTTTTATAAAAGATAAAATAAAGAAAACAAAAGCAAAGTAAGTCCCCAGGCGGCTGTTGAGTTGAAAACACAGAAAAGCTACTCAAGTGCAGTCTGTAATGCCCATCCTTAAAGTAAGAAAAACATCAAGACATTTTCTTTATTCAATACACACACACATTAAAAAAATGTATAATACAGAGAAACCTCAGGAGAACCACAGAGTCCAAGAAACAGAAAAGTCCAGGTTCTTTTTCTTTTAATGAATACTGAATAGGGTTAAATTTAAAGACAACCCCTTCTGACGTGGAAAACTCTTGTCTGTCTTCAGGTTTCTTACTGGCGTGCAGCTGAAACAACACGAGCTGCTCCACACAGGAGTCAAGCCCCACAAGTGCGACCAATGCGGAGAGAGTTCAGGGCGTCCCAGAACTACCAGCGCCACCTGCTGGTGCACAGCGGAGAGAAGCCGTACGAATGCACAGTCTGCAACCGCCGCTTCAGACAGTCTAACCAGCTCAAGTCCCACATGCAGATCCACACCGGGGTCAAGCTCTACGTCTGTCAGCAGTGTGGGCAGGGCTACTCGGACTGTCGGCAGCTGCGCAAGCACTCCTGCAGCTGAAGGGACAGTCTTTCCTGCAGCTGAAGGGACAGTCTTTCCTGCAGCTGAAGGGACAGTCACTCCTGCAGCTGAAGGGACAGTCACTCCTGCAGCTGAAGGGACAGTCTTTCCTGCAGCTGAAGGGACAGTCTCTCCTGCAGCTGAAGGGACAGTCTTCCCTGCAGCTGAAGGACAGTCTCCTGCAGCTGAAGGGACAGTCTCTCCTGCAGCTGAAGGGACAGTCTTTCCTGCAGCTGAAGGGACAGTCTTCCTGCAGCTGAAGGGACAGTCACTCCTGCAGCTGAAGGGACAGTCTCCTGCAGCTGAAGGGACAGTCACTCCTGCAGCTGAAGGGACAGTCACTCCTGCAGCTGAAGGGACAGTCTCTCCTGCAGCTGAAGGGACAGTCACTCCTGCAGCTGAAGGGACAGTCTCTCCTGCAGCTGAAGGGACAGTCTTTCCTGCAGCTGAAGGGACAGTCTCCCCTGCAGCTGAAGGGACAGTCTCCCCTGCAGCTGAAGGGACAGTCTCTCCTGCAGCTGAAGGGACAGTCTCTCCTGCAGCTGAAGGGACAGTCACTCCTGCAGCTGAAGGGACAGTCACTCCTGCAGCTGAAGGACAGTCACTCCTGCAGCTGAAGGGACAGTCATTCCTGCAGCTGAAGGGACAGTCTCTCCTGCAGCTGAAGGGACAGTCTTTCCTGCAGCTGAAGGGACAGTCACTCCTGCAGCTGAAGGGACAGTCACTCCTGCAGCTGAAGGGACAGTCACTCCTGCAGCTGAAGGGACAGTCTCTCCTGCAGCTGAAGGGACAGTCTCTCCTGCAGCTGAAGGGACAGTCTTCCCTGCAGCTGAAGGGACAGTCTCTCCTGCAGCTGAAGGGACAGTCTCTCCTGCAGCTGAAGGGACAGTCTCTCCTGCAGCTGAAGGGACAGTCTTTCCTGCAGCTGAAGGGACAGTCACTCCTGCAGCTGAAGGGACAGTCACTCCTGCAGCTGAAGGGACAGTCTCTCCTGCAGCTGAAGGGACAGTCTCTCCTGCAGCGCTGTGCGGCAGCAGAACACTGAAGAGCATTAAATAAAATACTACAGTGATTTAAAAAGCCTCCTCAACACCCCTTAAACCTGCTCTGGACCAGACTCAGCCACAGCAGACGTTTCCTGAGTGTGTTTATGGAACAGACCTCAGGGAGGATTTTCCAGTGGAGCCTCTGGGGAAGCCACTTAAAACTTGTCATGATCTCATTTTGTTGTAGATTCTTAAACAAAACGCTGTGAATTAAAAAAATGTGTTCCGCTGTTTAAATATCAATGCATCGTTAATAAATTCTGTAAAAGTCAAATCAGAAGTGCCTTTATGATTCATGCCCATGAGTTTTAATGGTAAATGTGGTGTAAACAAGTAAACCTAACAAAATTAATGGGTGAATAAAGTCTGCAGTTTTATAAATATATAAAAAAGAGTTATTAGTGAGCCTTGTCCTAAAAGCTAACTTCTGGCTTCTTAATACAAACCCATTTCTGAAATACTAATACATTAGGGTTTACCATATTTCCAGACATCCAAACTGGGACACTTTTCTCAAAACCACTGCATAATGAAAAACTAAAGAGTTGCAAAACCTGTGCTATATTTAAAACAATGATAATTCCATTGTTCAATCAACATTAAACACATTAAACAAGAAGTGCATTGGTGAATATAAAGTTACAAAGTAATTAAAAAAGATTTAAACAACCAAGACCGTTTCAAGACATGATCTATGACCACCGGTGTTCCCAATAATGCCCTCCACTTCAATGTAATTGCTGTTTATGGGGAAACAACCCAACCACGCCAAATTAGTTAAGTCTATGTATTATTGTTTTGAAATTTGCTGCAATGATTGGAAGCCTACTGATTAAAAAAATATTTTTTTGTGTTTTTAACAGATATTGAAAAGTGGTGAAAATTGGGACTGTGGTTACCCTATAACGGATTGAAATTTACAAATCTAGCAGACAGATATACATTACGTTTATATATATTTTTGTTTATACATGTTTTGGATTTGACTAAGTTTAGCAAGTAGGCTAGTGAAGACATTTGCGTAGCTTCTTTATAACGGCATATAACCCTAGATTTTATGTTAGGTATAATGTATTTATCCTTTTAAGTATTAATATAAATATATATGTATATGATTGATTAATTACGTTATTTTCTAAACTCTAATTAGCAAAAACAGCTATCTTAATTTTTTTTTTTTTATTTGATTGGCGCATGCGCACTACACTGACGGCCGTTCGGCGGGTACTCGCTGCTAACTTGCTTAATGCTACCTTTAATTTTTTCAGTCGGGCATTAAACTTCTCAAACACATGTATATTCGCGGTGTGGGGTTGGAGGACTTGTGGGGTGTCCAGGTAAAGCTTTAGGACCGGGAACTGTCCACTGTCAGCCCCTTTAAGAAAAAACCCGAGCTGCTAGAGTATTTTTTTTACTCTTTTGGGCTCGTTAGCATCAGGCGGCTAACTGCGCTTGTTTTGGTTCAGAGGCTAACATTAGCATCGACACACTCTGATTTCAGGTAATATCTCACTTTTACTGTTTAATTTTTTACTTTTTCTGACTCTGTAACATGTAAAGTATCTATATACATTGGGTCTAACTCCTCTCTAGCTCCAATTTTCTTTTTTGTGGGTCAGTTTTACTTTCCAAAAGGGCAATTAACTTAATTCAGAAGCCATTTAAGCCCTGAACGTTACTTTACTAATAATTTTGTTTTAAATGCGTCAATATTTTACGTAATGTCCCATTATTTTGTTAAAAAAAACGTTATTTTCCACGTGAAGTCTTTTAAAGAGAGGTTTAAAGCTACAATTCTGCATTTTACCTATTCCTCTTGTATTTATTTTATTGGAAAAATGTCACTAAAGCGGTTTTGTCAGAATAGGTCTGAACTATAATTTAAAGGAATCCACATTGAATCATAAAAGCTGTTACTGAAAATTGTCTAATGTTTGTAAAAGCTCATTTTCCTTTTGGCTGGTCTGGACATGTCTCAGGTCTAGGCCCCACTGCATTAATGTCCTTTTCTTTAATGTTATCCTGATCGTGTGATGCAGCTCTCAAAATGTCTGGACTTTCAGTTTGCATCTGAAGCATAAGAGTTTTAGTGTAACATGAATGCTTTCACTCAAAAATCATGCCCCGATGCTCTTTAGTGACCAGCACCTGGATTTCTGTGTAATATAAAGTCTTACCATTTAAACCTTATGGCATATACTGACATAATGAGTGAGTGTAGATGATGTAACAGTGAAAAACAGAATGTTGGTGAGATATTTTGCTAAAATGTAGGTTACATTGGGTTCAGTCAGATATGACCCTGGTTTAGTCGGACAACAATGTCCTCCTGTTATTAACAATGTTATTTTGTCTGTTTTATTGTGATTCTTTTGATGTAGTACCATTTAATATATATATATTTTGTTACTGTTTATAAGGGAGCACCTGCTTTTCTGTGTTTGCCTGTTGACCCTGAAGCCTTTGTGCCAAAAAAAACATCACCCTGTTTTTCCAAAAGCACATGTTCTTTTTACCCACCCAAGTCCCCAAACTGTTCATCTGTGATAGTGTACCTTTCCTCCAAACAGAACTGTGTGTATGAGTTTATTGTATTCTCTGTGAGCCAAGTCTTGTTCTGACCCAATCCACTTCTGACGGTCTCATAAAGCTCATCTGTGCAGCCTGTGAGGACAGAGCATGGCCCCGGTGTCGGACATAGAGCTGGAGGGAGACAGTGGCAGGACCATCTCCAAAGAAGACTGTGTGTGTCCTGTTTGTCTGGAGATCTTCGTAGAGCCCGTCACACTGCCCTGTAGTCACACTTTCTGCAAGGTAACACTCAGCTCGACGACATTTAAACACTACAGAATATACTTTTAACATAATACATTGGTGAACAGGAAGTATAAATATTGTAATAATGAAAAGTAAGAAATATATTAGAGAAAAGATGGATTACATTGGATCTAAAAAGGTTTTATATGGATTTGAATAGGTTTTTTGAAGTTTTGTCTAAGGTTTAGCTTTGTTGGAGCAGGTCAAAACTCAGTTGCTCAGATGAATGTGTAGCTCTGTGGGTTCGATATTGGACATAGATGAGCTACAAAAACCCTGACCGCGAGTGTTTGTGTGCTGTGTTCAGGGGTGCTTCCTGGAGTCTGTGGACAAAGCGACACTCTGCTGCCCTCTGTGCAGAAAGAGAGTGTCCACCTGGGCTCGACAGAACAGCCGCAACAAGACTCTGGTGAACGAGCGTCTCTGGAGACAGATACAGACCACCTTCCCTCTGCAGTGTGAGCGCAGGCTGTCCGGACAGGAGGCAGAGGACGGACAGACAGGTAAAGCCTAGAGACGGGCGCGTAAAGCCTAGAGACAGGAGGCAGAGGACAGACGGGTATAGAACTAAGCTCAATAAAGAGATACTAATACTGTGTTTACTGCCCTCTACTGGACACTGGGAGAAGAGGCTGAAGTTAATACTGATTTAAAACTTTTTTGTCCCCTCTCTGCAGTTTTTTTTCCCCGACTGAGTGAACCAGGAGCTGTGCGGCAGGAATACGAGGACCAGATCTCAAAAGTGAGTAAATTTGAAACCGTTTATTTGTCCTTATGGAACAAATAAACTGTGTCTTACAGGGCTCTAGACTAACATTTTGCACTGGTGTGCCCAACTTTTTTTTCTTAGGTGCACCCAGATTTTCAACCGCATCGTATTTAACAGTGGCGTTTTACAAGTTCACTTTTTTTTTTTTTTTTTTTTTTATTGCTTTCCATATGGGCAGTAGAGATGCTCCGATCAGCATTTTTGGGGCCGATTACCGATCACCAAAATCATGATCTGCCGATCACAGAATGGCAGGGGAATGGGAATCTTTTATCTATAATCATGCAGAGTTTGCACCATTTGTAGAACTGAAACTAACTCTAAATTAACTGTATTGAGAAAAAAAAACTGTAGACGGTTGGTTTAGTTTCTCATACTCTGCATATTCAGTTGTATGGCGTGTTCTAAGATGCCTAAAATGACGTTGCTTGCTTCCACCTCAAGGTGTTTCATCACGACATACATTGCAAACGGCTAACTTTATGTCTTTATCGGACACTTTGACAGACATCCCAACCTGCAAAAAGTTGGGATGTCTGTCAAAGTGTTGGGATTTCACCACAGAACATGACTTTACTTGTATATCGAAATACAGCTGAATATAACAGAACAGTTATTTCCTGAATAACTTTCCTGTGTGCCTACACACATGGAATGGCATGTTATGTTCCACAATAAAAGATGTGAAATACATCTCAGCTCTATCTGAATGGAAGAACTGAGATAGATTGGAGCAGCCTTCTCTGCGCTTAGCCTCCCTAACATGTTGTGGTCCCTAAAAGATATAAAAGCCTAAAATATTATTTCTATAAGCTATAGACCTATGCAATTATTTGTTAATTATGTTTAAATATGTAGATTACTTTTACTATTTATATAAGCTACTTATACTATTTATTTAAACTGCTTTTCTTTATTTTCTATTGCAACTTTAAACAGGTCTAAGCAGTTTGGTGTTTTCATGTAGCCTTGGCAACTATCCTGAATAATATGCACATGAAATGAAACTTATCAACTCACCTCAACATGCAATCATTTAGACATAACTGATTAATTTAGTTTGTGAGAAGAGATAAAAGCCCGCCCACACTGACAAGGTCTCCCTCTCTGCCGTGAGCGTGCTACACAATTTGAAACACTCTCGCATGCGCGCTCTTGCTCGCTCTCTCTAGATTCCGGGAGATTTTAACTAATTTGCGTGCATCAGGGAGCCGCTATCAATATGCAGGAGACTCCCGCAACTTCCGGGAGACTTGGGATGTCTGCTTTGAAAAACTTCCAGACGGGAGAGCTCATGTTGCCACTGACAAGCTCCGCTCTGCTGTTGTGTACCTGTGCCGCGCGCCGTGCATGCACGTGTGAAAAAGTCACATGATTTACGTCACGCGATCGGCTTTTTTGATCAGCGCTTTTGGGGTTCGCCGATCAAGCTATTTTTAGTCAATATCAGCCGATCAATCGGAGCATCACTAATGGGCAGTATTGACTTTTAAATGAATAACCAACAGTCTGGTCAACATAAAGTCTTTTCTTTGAAGAACAATTCTACAAGAAAGTTAACTTACTGAAAACTTGCTGAAATTTAAACATCTCAAGATAAAATAAAAAGACATTTAAAATTGTTTTAAGGGCTTCAAACTGAACATCTCATTGCTTAATCATGTCTTATGGACTATTCTTCTATTGCAGTCACATGCCCCTCAGATGGCTAACTCCCATAGTTTGGCCTTGGCTAAACCAGCTGGCCACACTCTCTCTAGCATCAAAATCTTTCAGACTTGCCCCCTCTACACTGATTCTTATCAGATCTTACACTGTGTCTGAATGAAGGGGTGCTCTAGTGTCAGGTTTGGTCCTGTTCTAAAGAGAACCCTCTCTCACACACTGCAGACAGGGTGAGCATAATGTGTACAAGGTGCAGGATGTTCTGGGAAAAAAAATACATTCAAGATATTAATTTAAAACTGACCTGACCAAAAGCTGACCTTGTACTCTGAGCAGAAGGGCTCTCTGGTCCCAAAGGTTGAGGTAGGTCTTGTCTCTGAACCTGGCAATTAACAGCTTCAAGCCTACAAACGCTTCTTTTGCAAGCTCAGTGTTTACACCATTTCTAGACATGAACAAAATATCTAGCACCAGCACACATAATATTACAGTAATCCTGCAGCTTCCTTCTCAGGACTGTGGAGAAGTGATCCAAGAGAAAAGCAAGGTCTTCAGCACCATTGTCCTCTTAGTGTTCTGTCTGTGTTTGTTCTGTTGTAAGAACAAATACATTTTAGTAAATGAGTAACATATTTCCCATCTACATGTGTTTATAAAACAGGTGACTACACTTGCCTTGGAGACTATTGACTCTTGCTTTTAGATGTTTTACAGTGGATTTGATTGTTGCATCCATCACTTTTTAAAGCTTTTGTGGCAGCACCATCTACTGTCAGCCAGGAACTCTGACAGTCTTCCACCAGGTTCAGGTCTCGCAATCATTGCCTCTGTGGTCACCAGGGACAGATGGTTTATACGGTAGAACACAGCAGCAAACTGTCCTGGTTTAAGAAAGGTCTCCAGGGCCCACCTTGTCCCCTTCACTCCACTGGGCATCAGCACATTCAGCCCCAAAACCTCTGACCTCTTAATTGATTTTGGGCTAAAATTGTTTGTCTTACAAATTAAATGTAGAAGCTTGTACAGTTGCCCCAAATTCTTAATTAAACAAATTAAAACAAAAATACCATTTACGTTTATAATTTTTTTATTTTTTCATTTTCAGTGATAAGAATATTACATATGGTTAAAGCAGTAACAAGACGGTATACACAATGTGTCCAGTCAGTATATTCACCAGTCCTCCTTCAGATACGTGTACAGAGATACGACTGTACACAATGACATCTATGTATCTACGATGACTCATAAATTAGTCGCAAGCAACATCAGTGCTGTACGTCGGGTTTACATTCAGCCATTTTCCCTCCATACGAATTATTTAGGGAGAGGGGACACTTTTTTTTCCTCCTCAAACGGCTGGCACTCTAGAGCCCTGACTTAAGAATAACAGGAACCTACCACAAAAAGCAGCTCTGCTCTCTTTTCACGTCTGAATTTGAAAACTCCACCAAAAAATATAACAATATAGTTGTGGAAAATAATTTCTAGTCAATTTTTATTGGTAAAGTGGTTCGGATTTAGAGTGTAACCCTCTTGTTGTGCAGCTGACGGAGGAGAAGCGTCTGCTGCAGGAGCAGGAGCGCAGAGCCTCTGAGGAGTACATCCAGAGACTGTTAGCTGAAGAGGAGCAACTGCTGCAGGAGCAACAGAGGAGGCACGAGGACGACGAGAGGCTGGCACAGCTCCTCAGCAGAGAACTGGTCAGCAAACACTCACACAACAGTTTCGACTAAACAATACTGACATATTAACTGTCTACAGCCCTGCACTTCCAGACCAAGGACTAAACGAAAGACTAAAATTAGGATATATCCAGGATTAAACATGGAACCAAGCCCAGGACTAAACATTTGTCTAAATCGGAACTAAAGCAGGGCCAAAACTGAAATGAAAGCACAATTTAATTCAGGCTAAGCTAGGACAAACCCTAAAACCTGTTGGGGTCCATCTAAAAATAATAATGCCCAAAATAATTAATTAATATATTCCAATTAAAACTGGTTTAAATCCAACTAAAAGCTCCTCCAACTCCTGGTCCAAAGCCCAAAATAATTAATTAATATATTCCAATTAAAACTGGTTTAAATCCAACTAAAAGCTCCTCCAACTCCTGGTCCAAACCAAGAACTAAAACTAATGTCAAACAAGGACCAAAACAAAGCCTAACACTAAAATGGGCGTGGCTAAACCCAGGACTAAAACTAGGGCTGTAATAAACTACAATCAAACCAGGACTTGATCAAGCCATGGACTAACACTATGGCTAAACCAGAGCAAAATCTTGACTTGAAAGGACTAAAAGAAGTACTAACACCAGATCTAGATCTGGTAACATTTAGGGGTGCACGATTCAGAAAATGTCACGATTCGATTCCGATTTTTAGGCTCAAGATTCGATTCAAAATCGATTTTCGATTCAAAGCGATTCTCGATTCAAAAAAACGATTCACAGTATGTAAATGTAGTTTAAGTTTTCCTATGTGATTGATTGTAGTAGACATACAATTTTAAAGAAAAGAAACACAAAAAACTCAATGTAGTTTGATATTACTTTACTTTGTCTTCATGCAAAAATAAAAACTTTTTCAACTAAAAAGTGCAAAGTGCCAAGCTTTGGCCAGCTTTCAAATACATTTCAAGTTTCATTTAGCTTTAAAGTGCTGTAGGCTACTAGGTTAACTGTTGAAATGTGAACACGACTGGGCACATTGAA
>CM044550.2:3852281-3884781 GCA_024416835.2 Perccottus glenii | reverse complement strand
TTCTGAATCGCAAAGCTTGGATCGCGAATCAAATGTGAATCGATTTTTTTGCACACCCTTAGTAACATTTATGCTTTATAAGTCACATTCTACTGCCCTCTTGTGGTCGTAGAATATTCTTTTAGATAGTCACTCTTGGTTTTATTTTCTGTCAGAACTCGGCCCGAGATCCTCAGCTGCAGAGCCATGAAGTGACTCCAGTGAAGAAGAAGCTGTCGGGACAAATCGACAGGTCTGTGTCAGGTTCATAAGTGTTTTTCTCAGATAAACCTCAGTCAGTCTTTATTCAAGTGTGTGTCTCTTCAGGTTCTTGAGTCCTGTCCTCAGAAGCCCAGGCTGTAGCCCCACCCCCCGCTCCAATAAGGTCAGTCTGAATGAAAGGCGTCCAAATACGGGCAATTCCTCTGGACCTTTTTTTTTTTCTTTATTTTATTTAACTGTTAACCTCCAGGAAAGTCCCACTGAGATTATAAATCGCTCTTGCAGGGGATTCCTGGCCCTGTGAGTGGGTGGGGGGCGGGACTATTCAGGTCTAAATCAAATCAATAGGTGTGTAAGAAAAAAAAAATCCTTTTAAATTTCACAATATTGTTTTATTTTTTGATAATTAAATGAAATGTATTTCATACACTTTTGCTCTTGTGGATGTGTGGCAATATATCATCTTTGAATACAGTATCGTGGCATGTGTATCGTGATACGTACCTTATTGCCAGGTGCTTGCCAATACAAGCCTATAAACCAGGTCTAAACCAGGACTCACTGGGTCTTATTTTTCCAGGAGAACATTCAGGTTCAGATGAACACATTGTTGGAGTTGCCTGAACTGGATTATTACCCCCCGGAGACCAACCAATCGGAGCGCCAGGACACGGACCAATCAGAGCTCGAGGATCTGCGGGTCGAGGGCGGGGTTAAGAGGAAGAGCAGAGAGGTTCTGACGCTGTCGGAGGAAGAGGAGGAGACACAGGGCAAACGCAGCTGTCAATCATCCTGCCTGGTGGGTGTGGCCATGGCCGAGAGGGAGGCGGAGCTTCTGCAGCGCAGGTACAACAAGGAACATGTCTAAAAATACTTCAAAAACACACACTCTAACACACACTGAACATAAACAACGTACATTTAGTCCAATCCACTCAAAGCCTACAAAAAGGAGTCAGATGTTGAGTCTTAGTTTAGGTGTAGATTTATATTGGTTTAGACTGGCTTCTTTCTTGGTTCTTTTCATTCATTCATTCATTTTCTACCGGTTTGTCCCGTTAGGGGTCACTGGTGACTGGAGCCTATTCCAGCAGCTTTGGGCCTGAGGCGGGGTTCACCCTGGACAGTGGCCAGTTAGTCGCAGGACTGACTTGGTTCTGTCCTAGTTTATGTGACTCTTGGACTAGTCTTAGTCTTGATGAATTTAGAGCATTTAGAGGATCTCTGTGGAAACTTAAAATGAGAAAAGTATCTGCAGAGATAACTAGGGATGGGTACAAAACCCGGTATTAAACTGGCCCCGGGCTAAATTATGAAAGACCGTAGTATCTATAAGATCTGACGCTATCGGTTCTGCTTTCGGTACTGGAGGGGAAAAAAATAATGTACTATGTATTTTTGCCTAATAATGTTATCGTGCACATTTTATCTCACCAAACATTTCTAATGTGGATCATATTAAGACGTTTGTCTGTGAGATCTCATGCGCGCCGAGTGGAGGCTGTCTGCCAGTCACACACAACACAACGAGCGCGGCGCACGCACACGCATAACAGTACGAAAACTCCCGCTTAATACAAAGAGTGACGATGGGGAAGAGATCATGCACTTATCATGCACATTTTATCTTACCAAACATTTCTAATTTCCAATATTATAAGACGTTTGTCTGTGAGATCTGCGAGATCTCTCATGCGCGCCGCAGAGGCTGTCTGTCAGTCCCACACCACAAGAACGAGCGCGGCGCACGCACATAGATAGTATAAATAGCACTCACAACAGTACGAAAACTCCCGCTAATACAAAGAGTGACGATGAGAGAGCAAAACGTTCCAAAGTGTGGTTACACTTCTCTAGAGTTGATGCAGACAACGCTCGTTGTCATAAGTGCAACAAAATGTTTGCATGTAAGGGCGGAAACACAAGCAATCTGTCTAAGCACCTTTCAAAAGTGCATTATGTGCCGACAGAGAAATGCTAAGTTTTCGACTGCCTAGCTTGTCTCTGGTTGTTGCCCCATCTACGTCTGGTATGTTTGCTAAAATCATGTTGAATCAACGTTGTTCACGCCATTTAAAATAAATGTAAAATCTCCCTGGTTTGTTAACCTTATGTAGAAATTCTGTTGATTTCTTTTGGGAGAAATGAGAGAATGAAATCATATTTTCTACTTGTTTTTAAAATTCCAAAATCAGTATGTAAATGTAAACATTTATTTGGCTAACTTAAATGCACAGCACTTCAAGTTAGTTTTTATATATATATATATGAAAATGTTAATTCTGTTCTCAACTTGTTCTTAAAAAAAAACACAACACAAAGTACCGATAAGAATACGTTAAAGTATGGACCGCAGTATCGATAAGAGAGTAGTAATGCTAAAACCTTAACGATACCCATCCCTAGAGATAACTTACAGGCTTCTAACTTGGATATATTATTAGTCCTAATCAGTGCTTTAAGTGGACCAAAAGAAGTGTATACTCTATATATATAGATATATATGATATATAGATATGCCTGAGGTAATATCCTGAGGTAACAACTATATTAAAGGGGTTTTATATACAGCAGTCAACAGACGGCCTTAAAAAAATTATAAATCCTTTTATTAGTTCAGGATTTGCGAACATAACATAATCGTAGAACAAACATTGTCTTGAAGATTGTTCAGTTCTTTACCCTTGAAAAATAAACAAAAGCAGATTCAGCAAAATACAATCACAGTACATCTTTTTTTATTTGATGTACTATACAAATAATTTTGTAGAAAAGGCTCCAGCACGTTTTGGGCAACACTTGCCTTGCACTTTGGGCTTCACAGTTTGTGGATGCTGCACTTCTCCTAGTATTAAGTGTTGTTCACTGTATTTGTATTTTTACCGAGCCGAGTGTGGGCGTTTCACACATACTCTCGGCCACGTTGATTTGTTGGCCAAAGCGCACGCATGTTTTTCACTTGTAAAACTCAAGGCTGTATGGGTAATGTAGTCTCTGCTCTCGGTGGACGAATTAGGAAGCGTGCATTGTGAAGGGCGCTCTGAAAAGCGGCAGCGCAGGCAAAGGATTAAAACCTCTATTAAAACAGATGTACAAATGAGCGTACCGGTACGCTAAAAGCACGTTCTTCACACATCGGGTACACATCACCCAGCAGGTCAGAAGTTTGCGTCCACCCTAGGAGGAGGGAGAAAACAAAAAAAACTGTAATGGGTAGATGTGATAATAATATGAGCAATTTAGTGTGTATCTACAGCTACAACCAGTGTAAACGTGTACCTACAGCTACAACCAGTGTAAACGTATACCTATGATCAATTAGTCTCCATACGTTTGGTGAAATAAGTATGTTTTGAAGTTGCTTTTGAAAACCTCAACAGAGTCAGCTCGCCGCACTTCCACCAGGAGCCCATTACATAAAAATGGGGCTCTATAAGAAAAGGCTCTGTAGCCAGCAGACTTCTTCTTTACTCGAGGAAGTTGAAGGAGGCCAGCGTCCTGAGAGCGAAGGGTACGAGCTGGAGTATACCGGGTGATGAGGTCAGATAGGTCAGAGGGCGCGCGTCCACAAAGGATTTTATATGTTAACAGGATAACTTTGAAATCAGCTCTAACATGAATAGGAAGTCAATGTAATGAAGCCAGGACCGAAGTAATGTGATCAAACATCCTGGTCTTTGTTAAAAGTCTGGCGGCTGTGTTTTGGACCATTTGTAGTCTGTGAGTACTTTTCCTCGGCAGTCCAGAGAATAACGCATTGCAGTAGTCCAGCCTGGATGTGACAAATGCATGAATGAGAATTTCAGCATCAGCCAAAGAGAGGCAGGAGCGAATTTTGAGATATTCCTCAATTGAAAAAGCCTAGTTTAGTGACCTCACTAATGTGCTGCTGCAGTGATAGTGTGGAGTCAAAAATGACACCGAGGTTCCTCACAGTGCTGCCATGCTCCAACACACAATTGTTGATCGAGACAGTAAGATTGTTGAACTTGTGCCGATGACTGGCAGGACCAATTAACAAGAGCTATGCTTCAAATGGAGGAAGTTTTGAGACATTCATGTTTTAATTGAAACGAGGCAGGCCTCTAGACGCTTGATGTCAGTAGTATTATTCGCTTATTGGTAGATACAGCTGTGTATCATCGGCATAACAGTGGAAGTTTACTCCATAACTTCTGATGATTTGTCCCAACGGTGTAACATATAGTGAAGAAAGTATAGGACCAAGCACAGACCCTTGTGGCACACCGAATTTCACTGGTGCCGTGGAGAAGGATTTATTAAAAGAGACAAAATGAGACCTATCACACAGATAGGATTCTAACCAAGCAAGAGCAGCGCCAGAGATGCCAAACACATTCTTTAGTCTGTTGATTAGCACTGCATGATCAATCGTATCAAATGCAGCGCTGAGATCTAGCAATAACAGTAGAGCTGATGAGTCCTCGTCAATCTGAAGGAGGAGATCGTTAGTCACTTTAACTAAAGCTGTTTCAGTGGAATAAGAGGCCCTAAATGCAGACTGAAACGACTCGAGGAGGTCATTTTCCGATAGATATAGAGTAAGTTGTTTTAACACAACATTTTCCAGGACTTTAGATAGAAAAGGTAAATTGGAGACAGGACGTAAATTATTTAGGCATCCAGGATCCAGATTAGGTTTTTTGAGTAGGGGTTTGACCACAGCCTGTTTGAAGATGGAAGGGACGATGCCAGTAGACGGGGACAAGTTTATAATGTTTAACATAATTTGCCCTACATAAGGCCACCGTTCTTTAAGCTGTTTTGCTGGCAGGATATCCAGAAGGCACGTAGTTGCTTTACATGAAGAAACCACCTTTGTCAGCTCATCGAGGGATACAGGATCTAGGACTGAGAGACGAGAGGTCAGTGGATCCGAGTGAATGGGACCCGGAGCTGAGGAAGACAAAACCAAAATATTATCCCTGATAATCTTCAATTTTATGATTAAAGAAATCTAAAAAGTCTTGTCCACTAAAGGAAGAGGAGTCTTCAGTTGTTTTTGGTTGGATTAGTTTAGCAACTGTCCCAAATAGAAACCTGGGGTTTTCTCTGATTAAAGATGAGATAAAGGCCGTCTTTGCAGTGCTGAGGGCGTGCTTATAGGTGTTTGCACACAAACACCACTTTTGATAATTTAGATTAGTTTTTGACTTGCGCCTTATGCGTTCAAAACTCCTGCAGGCCTGTTTTAAAGCCCGGGTTTCCTCGTTATACCATGGTGTAGGTCGTCTAGTTGGTCTGGGCTTTGTCCTGAGGGGTGCCACTGAGTCAGTGATGGCCGAGAGGGTTGCATGGACCTCCTTTGTGTAGGCTTCTATTGAGTTTCCAGGTGGAGTTAAATTAGGAAGAGCATCTGTCAGCCGGGTGGCAAACATTTCCATTGCAGCCGCGCTAAAATTCCGTGTAGACACTACGCAATTGTCGGAATTTGAAGGGAGTTTATAACTTAACTAAATTCCACCAGTGAGTGATCTGAAACAGCAGATGAAAGAGAGAGAGACGAAGAGATGGGAGACATCTATTCCCGAGCCAAAACAAGATCCAGATAGTTTCCACTAATGTGTGTGGGCTCATGAACAAACTGGTTGAAAGACAGGGTTGTAAGCAGTGATTGAAATGCTCTGGCCAGAGGATCACACTCCTTATTTAGATGAATATTAAAGTCACCAACTAGAAGGATGTTATCAGCGTGGGTTATTAAGTCCGAAAGGAAAACTCCAAACTCATCCAAGAAAGAAGAGTAGGGACCCGGAGGGCGATAGACTACAGCTAAATAAAATGGCTTCCTTCCGTTAAATTGAGAAGGAATATGTTTGATGAGTAACACTTCGAATGAGTTAAATTTTGGCTGTGATGATGGACCTGTAAAGCAAAATGCAGCTTTATGAATGGCTGCAACACCACCACCCTGCTTCGACGTGCAACCTACCTGTGCATATGCATAATCAGGGGGAGAGGCTTCATTTAGTGGCAGAAAAACATTGGGCCTAAGCCAAGTTTCACAAAGACAAAGTATATCCTAGCAATGAAAAGTAATAAGATCATTAATTAAGAGTGCTTTGGAGGATAGAGACCGCACATTCAGGAGACCAATCTTTAGTCTTGACGTAGAGCCTGCATTTGAGGGCTGGTCCAGTGGAGCGATAGTAACAGGAACAAGCTGTCGAGCTCTAACAGTTCTGCCGGGTTTAAAAAATATGCCTCTGAGTAGGCTTGGGCGGTATCCAAATTTTGATACCGTCAAACCTCCTCCCTATTTTACCTCGGTATACGGTATTACCGTGAATAATTAAAAAAAAAATGCGAAGTAAGGCTCAGACAGCGTCACCAAACTGTTGGCTTGTGCCTAAACTGTTCAGAAACTGAATACCAAACACTAATACTGAAACAATAACAAAATAACATGCACAACAATATAAACAACTTTTATTAGCAACAAATAGCAGTTTATAAAAAGTGCAAATACAAGAGTCAAACAGAATTAAATGAACATAAACATCCAGAACAGTTTAGTAGTTTTTTAGAGTGTGGGACCTCTCATAAAGCACAGCACACAGCCATCACTTTTATTACGATCGCTGCTTTGATTAGCGCATTTGCGCTGACTATGTTTACCCCTGCCTCTCCCTCCTCTACTGGGTAAAGTGTCAGGATGACCAACACGTATTTGTCCCAAACAGCTGTCAATAGAAGCCGCATTATTCCCAAACTCCCTGTCACTACCGGCAGTACACGCGCCCCGGCTTTTATGTGCTAAAGGTAAAGCTGCAGGTGCTACGCGCTCAGGGCTTCCCTTCCCAACCTGCCCTTCACTACGCGCCAGAGCGACTAGTTTTCCTCCCGTTTCTTTCACTGATGTTTGGCAAAATGTGTGAAAAACAGCGTGTGCTTTATGAGAGACACTGAGAAAGGCACGAGCAGCGGCGCCGCTGTCCAAGTTACACACGCACTCACTCTCGCTCATTCTCACTTTCACTCGGCTGAAAAGACTCTAAAGGTAGATGTTCTCCCTCAGAATCAGCCAGAGTCAGCCATTACTAATACCAAAACTTCATCACAGGTGTTTTTTTATTTGTTATTTTCATGTTTATCAGCTCGCGTGTAGAGAATGAGGCTTCTATTGAGCCGGTCCTGACACTCCCACTGAGACGCGTCTTTGAGGTCTTCTTCTACAATTTTTTTTAATGGCAACACATGGTAATAGTGGACTAAAAAACAAAGTACAGGGTGTCTGACATCTGGTGGAAGGGAGTGGAAGCATAATTTAGCACATAAACCGGAAGTAGCGGCTGTTTTTTCCTGTTAAGTTGCTTGTCGCAATTTTGTGACTTTGGCGCTTAAAGGGTTAATATTTAATCCTTGTCTCCTATATAAGTGCATTGTTTTTGTTTTTTTTTATGACGGTATTGAAACTGATACCGTTGCTGTCTTTAGATCCCCCGGTATACCATATTACCGTATTACCGCCCAAGCCTACCTCCAAGTTATAATAACATGAGGACATGATGCTTTTGGGTCACTGACTCTGTGAGTTTTCAGATGTGTTTGAGGACTAAATAAATTCACCATATCTAATAGATTTAGGCAGTAGACATTGGATTGATACGGCCTAACCAGACAACTAGAAGCTGCTACATTATCCAGTTCCACACCCGCACTATCATGACTAGTTCTCTAATTCCTGCGACCTGCTGAGATTCCTTGTGTCAAATGGATTGAATGCACCTGTCTATATTACTAGACAAAATGGCAGCACCTTGTCCAGTAGGATGCAGGCCGTCTGCCCTCAGCAGGCCTGGGCAGCCCCAGAAAGAAGGCCAATTATCCACAAAACCATAACCTTTCAGACTACAATGCCGGGCCAGCCACCAGTTCATGGAAACTAGTCTGCTATACTGTTCATCTACCCATTACAGGGAGGGGGCCAGAGACAATTAATCGATGCCGACTGTCAAGTTTTGATCTCTGCCTTGTGCAATTCCCCACTTGAAAAGGACAATCCCTCCACATGAAGTTTCTAACTGGATTTCACTCAATAAAACGCCATGGGAACAGTTTTTTGTCTTTTATTTTCCATTCCTTGATAGCAGTAAACAGGTGAAAAACCTCAAAAGAAATGACAAATACCAGTTATTATTTGAGTTAACAGCCAACTAAACAATTCTTCACATTCACCTCAGATAAACACAGTACTGTCATTACAAAATACAAGGTTTCCATTTTTAAGAAGTATTTTCATAGTAAATAATTATTCTAAGGCATCATTCTAGCCACACAACTATCCTTTACAAAACAATCAATTGTTATTTTAACTTTCAGAATTTTCTTATCTTTAAACCAAGTATCTTTAGCCAAATAATTTTAGAATATGCATTTTAACTGAACTATGTTAAGATTTCTACAAAGTTGAAATTACTTTTAACAATTTCAAACAGTCTCTGTCAAACAATGAATACGGCTTTTCTTACTTTTCCTTTATACCCCACAACCAACATTTAAAGTTACAAATACCACTGCAAAAGTCCTATCAAAGTAAACAAAAGTTAAAGAGTTTGTTTTCCCAGAGTATCATTAGCACTGCACTGCTGTCAATCTAGCCAAACATGGCCAATATGGCGCTTACCGCTGTCCTTCACAGTATTGTGGAAGGCTTGGTCTTGCACAGTCACCTTGATGACAAAGATGGTTTCCTTGGTCTTGTGGTGCTTTAAATACTCCTTTGTCTGTGGTCTAAATACAATAACAGAGCCAGGTACTGGCATGCTCAGATTACCTGGAAGATTTGTTCCACCTGGTTCACCACTGATTGGAGGAGGAGTTTCACCACTGAGGAGCTCCCAGGCAGTTTGTCAGCACACCGACTCATCTTGTTCCCTAGTTCAAAAGTCCTAATTAGGCTATCTTTGGTTACCTCAGACTGCCTCATTCTCACATTATTGGTGCCGACATGAATAACTATCTGCTTGTATGTAGTGCGAGTATGTGTCCTGGGAAACTCTCCCTTCCTGTGTGATGTCAGCACCCTAAGGTTAGCCTCTATGTCGGAAGCCCTGGCCCCCGGTAAACAGTGGACAATGGCTGGCGTCTCAAGTCTAACATTGCGGGTAATGGAGTCCCCTATCACCAGAGTACGATGCTCGCTCCGGCTGGCCGGCGCAGAGGGAACAGGCCGGTGATCTGCATGGACAAGCAGACTTGAAAGCGTCAAAAACCGGTTCGCGGTCAGAGGAGGTGACGCGGACAACCGAGGCTTGCCCTGCCTCCACCCTGCCTCCACCTGCCGGCAGACCGGCCCGAACGTAGGACTCTTTGCAACAGCTGCCAAAGCAACTGAGCCGCAACTGGAGCTGTCGCTAGCAGGACTGCTATCGGACCTGCATCTGATACTATCCGGAAACCCTGACACATCTAAAGTAACCAAACCCTGTCTATGCTGATCTAGCTGCTCTAACTCACAAACACGTCTCTCTAATAGAGACAATCTGTCTAGTAATACCGAACAAGAATGGCAAACCATTGCCACAAGCAAATACAACAACACAGAAAAGCTTAGCTAAGCTAGTGTACGTAGAGCTAAGTCAAGCCAACTGTTCACAACTAACAATGATAAATGCTAACACACACACATTTACATTTACATTTAGTCATTTAGCAGACGCTTTTATCCAAAGCGACTTACAAGTGAGGATAACAATGGAAGCAATTTTAACAACACAAGGTACAAAAAGCATAAGTGCACAAAAAACTAGTCAGTTTAAACCCAGCGCAGTATACAATGCTAAGGATAAGAGATTTTTTTTTTTAGAAAGGAAGTAGGACTCAGTGTTTTTAAGAGATGTGTTTTCAGGTGTTTTTTAAAGATGGCTACAGAATCTGCTGATCTTGTAGCAGCAGTAGATCATTCCACCAATGTGGAACAGAGCCAGAGAAGGGCGTGAGAGTGATTTTGTACCTTTTGGGACGGTACCACCAGGCGTTGTTCATTTGCAGAGCGCAGGGATCTGGTAGGAACGTAGGTCTGTATTAGTGAGTGGAGATATGGGGTGCAGAACCAGAGGTGGTCTTGTAGGCCAAGAGCATAGCTTTGAACTTGATGCGGGGTCACAACCGGGAGCCAGTGTATCCTAATGAATAGAGGAGAAACCACTCTTAGAACTGATTCATTAAAGACCACTCTTGCCGCTGCATTCTGGATCAGCTGCAGAGGTACATTATGGTCCAGAGTCCAGCCAGTAGAGCATTGCAATAGTCCAGTTTGGACAAGACAAGAGTACTGACTAGAGTGCGTGGATGTCACCAGGCTAAATCTTCAGCAAGTGGAGCTTCTCAGTTGAATGATTTATGACCACACTATGTATCTCTCTATAAAATATTTTATATAGTTAACAAGGCTTTCGAATAATGCTTGTGGTATGTAGCTATAATATAGCATGCTAATCTAACTTTTTCTATTGTAGTTTAAAATATGGAAAAGGTCACTTTTTCAAATTGCTCACTCTCAAGAGCCACACTGCCCAGACAAGTGCAGTTACACATTTAACAACATATGGACCAACTTAGTTATACATTTATAGCATAACTCTTGTAGTTTACATCTAGATGGGCTTGATGATGGTTTCTGCCTTCTGCACCTGGAAACATCTGTTAAAACAGTGGTAGACCAAGAGCACTGAGGAGATAAACCCCAAGATGAGTAGGCAACAGATGATGGGGAAAAGGCTATATCATGCACTGAAAAGGAATGTAAAAACCTGTTGCAGTCAGACTTTGAGACTGGTACATGAGGAGCTGAAGGAGAGACAATTCTTGATAAGTGTCAAACAGGACTTTAAGGATTTTTCTTGTTCAGAACACTACATTTCTGCAAACAGCTGGCCTGTTTTATTTTATCATTTAGTGACACGATGCCAGGTCCTCTAATGAAACTAGAGAAGCTGACAAATACATTGACATTTCCAAGCAAGCCAACATACTTAGAAATGCAAGTAAGATGGCAGCTAAAGTAGTTCAATGAAATAAATAATTTTGATCAGCAATGATTAAAATCATTACCTTACATTTCTTTCCTTTCACAAAGTGGAATGCCAGCAAAAAGATTCAGGCTTTCCACTTAACGATATGCCCAGCTCACCATTTGGCTCTATCTGCTGACATACTGTCTTCACTCATGGTTCGATTTTACTCAGCGCGTTTCACAGTGAAGTGCATCATGGGATAGACACTGTCATTGGCTCAGGCACCAGTCTATCATGGATTCTATTGGTTCTCACGGTTCAAACGAGGTATCACATGTTCAATTCGACCAATCGGCTGCGGAGCACCACGTGTGCGTCTTTGTTCCAGGAAGAGCCTGCTGTAATACACAGCGCAGGAGGAAGAATACAGGCTGAAAACACATTTAAATACTTAGAAGTCTGGTTTAAGTTCTCAAAAATGTATTTAATGAGCACCATTAGTGATTTAAACAATAAAAATATAGTATTTAAATGACTAAAATGAAATGGAACAGACTGGGCCAAAGTGGGCCAAACTGGGTCTTTAGAACTCTCGCCTAGTCTTTCTGTACTAAAACCCCTTGAGTTTTATTCTGCTTCACATTATCAGTTTAAAACTTTGCAGGGATAATGTTAACATGTTTTATTTACATGTTATGAAGTACAGGAGGCTTGAATGCTGCATTCCAAAGAGTTACTCATCATAAAATACAGTTTTTTTTTAGGCGGAACTAAATAAATACATTTTAGCTGTGTGCCATCTTCATTTTCTCTTTATTAGTAACACATATTCATATGATAACACTTTTAACAAATCTCCACAATGCTCCTTGCAGACAAAGTGCACGCCTTCACACAAAAATTAGACCTCTGGCATGGCCGCATCAGTCGAGGGAACTGTGACATGTTCCCCAGCCTTGCGGACTTTATCGCTGATGCAGGCACGTCACATGATTTCTCCTCCCTATTTCAATCAGCGTCTCTGAGCACCTGTCAGCAATGAGAAAACAATTTGCTGACGCACTTTAAAGAGGATTATCGCTCTTTGCGTGGGTTCGAGATCCGTTTGTGTGCACAGCAAACGAGCTATCAATTGATATGCAGGAACAGCTTATTGAGCTGAAGAGTGACCGTAGACTGAAGGAACTCTTTAGCTCCTGCCCTCTTTCGTCATTCTGGGCAGCATTGATGCAGGAATATCCTGAACTCTGTGACGTCGCCTTGAAGATTCTCCTTCCTTCGGCGTCAACATATTTGTGTGAGGCAGGATTCTCAAAAATGACTGCACTCAAAACAAAATACCGCAATCGTAACACAAATAGAGGATGATTTGAGGCTATGTTTATCAAACATTGAGCCAAGAATTGAGGATCTTTGCAAGGCAAAGCAGGCTCAGGTCTCACATTAACATCACCGACCTGCAAGCTTCTGTAAAAAGCAGATGATGGCTACTATTAGGCCTAGTAATAATATCAATAATAAAGCTAATAAAAAATGATAATAGGCCTACTGATTATAATAATAATAATAACAATGATAGCATGTAAGCGCATATAATTATATAGCAATAGCCTAGTAATGATGATAGGCCTTCTACTACTCATAATAATAATAATAATAATAATGCCTGCAAGCTCACATTAGAAGTCTGCTGCTACTGCCAATTATAACAATAGCCTAGTAATGATAATAGGCCTACCTACCGCTACTGATGATAATAATAATAATAATGTGGGCCTAAAAATAATAGCCTAGGGCTGTGGTATCTATCTATCTATCTATCTATCTATCTATCTATCTATCTATCTATCTAAAAGGTCTATCTATCTATCTATGCCCAAGGTGCCCAGATGGGGCACATTACTGGGGCCCCAACTGCAATTAGTTAACCAGCTTATAACCCAGTTTTCAAAGGCTTCTGAGAACCTGGAAACATCTGTTAAAACATCTGCAGCAGTTTTTGTAGTTTTTGATTTTATACCACTAGATGGTAGATTAAATTATAAGTAAGGCATGCCCATACTTAAAGCAGAAAAAGTTTGTTTAAAACTGTAAAACATATGATACAATACATTTCATTCAAAATAAAAAGTGCAAATGAATTGTAAACAGTTTTTTTAATGCTCAAGTGTGTAAAAGGTGTCACATATTTGTGATGCAGTTCCAAAAGGTTTGAGGAGCAACAAACGAAGCCTTGTCCCATCAAGTTGTAGGTAGGTGAAGGTGGACGTGGCGAGGATGTGATGAGGAGTTTAAAATGACTGCTGCAGGACAGGACCCTGTGGAAAGTCAGACAAAAAAATAAATCACAAAACAAATTCAAGTTGGCCTGTCTTGGTTGAAAGCCCACTCACCACAACAAGGTGCAGGCCTTGAGTAGGAACATATAAGATGACAACAACTGTTAAATAAAATGCACATCCAGAAACAGGACATAAGGATTAAAAATAATAGCAGGTGAGGAACAGAGGAACATAACAGAGGAAATTATTCCAATTTAGATGACATCGCCCAACCCTAGAGGCTTGGTCATAATTGATCTCTTTCTATTGTCATTCCTCTGAAAACAACAGGAACAAGGGAAAATGCACTGAGCATTTCTTTAGCATTAGCTGTTGCCAATAATTAACTGTTGTTGTTTAATTTGCAGGTTCATCTTTAAACATTTTCAAAATTTAGAATAGAAATATTCCTGTATTTTCCCCGTGTGGGGTAACATTTTAATTAAAATGCTTATGATTAGTTCTGTAACAGTATTTAGGATTCACACAGAAACTGACACAACTTAAGGAAGACTTAGGCTATGTCCACACGAAGCCAGTGCATCCCCTATCCGATCTTGAGACGGCGTCGTCTCAGGAAATATCTACGTACAAACGAAACCACTGAGACCGGCTGAAAACGATGTAGTATATATGCCCGACCAGTATGGGGCGCTGTAATTCTACCACAGATATACACTATACGGAGAAGAAGACTTTGAACATGCGCATAACCTTGCGCTGCAGAAGAAGACTAAATATTTATTTTCTAATAAAAACAAGTTCTCAAATTGTTGCAGTCATTTATTTAGAGTGTAGTAATTGGTGCCCTCATGTTTGTTGTTTGCTCTTCAATATACGGACTGAGTTCTGAGTGCTTTGGACATGGAAATTCTCTCTCCATTCATTTTCTCCAGGTTGCTCTCCTGGTTCTCTTCGGTGGATCTAAGAGCATGTGGCGTATGGTGTTGTCCATTATCGCTTGTTGCTCACCACAACTGCATAGAAGCAATAGATTTTGCTGTAATAAAGCTAGTAGGCTTAGTAGCTTCTGCAGCACGAACTCAATCATGTAGTCCGCCATTATTGTTGTTGCTGTTACGCAGACGAGGCCGACACGTGATGCGATGACATCATCGTTTTCACAAAATAGACGGATTGGCTGTATACACGACACCGCAAGGCTGAAGGTTTCAGATTTATCCACTTTAGAACCAGGGTTCAAATAATAGCGGATTCAGTCTCCCAAACGCCGGATCCGTGTGGACGAAACGCCAATACAATACAAAATGTATATGGATACAGTGATTCGCATCTCCGTGTGGACAGCCTCTTAACCTGTGTCACTCATCTCCAAATCCTCCTTTCACACCTTTTCTGTTTTTAATCACCCAAATAAACATGTGTTGGGTTCAAATGAACGTGAATTGCGTGAGCTACTTACTCACATTGTTTGTAAATGACGTGAGCTACTTACTCACACTGTTTGTAAATGAGGTCAAATATGCGACAAACGAGTCAATACTTAACCTACGACAGAATAAAGAAGTTGACAGACAAATGTACAACTCACCACATTAGACGTCCTCACTTTCCTCTGAGCTGAGTCTTTTTAATCCTGACATGAAAACTGTCCAGTCCTGGTTCAGTTCTGAATGCATTCTCTGATTATCAAAGCAGCCGGGACTAGAGGATAAAGGGCTGTTGTTCAGCTTTGACACTGACACGGAGCTGAGGAGCTGTATTTTCTGATTAAAATAAACGTTCCCTCTCCGTCCATAACGTCAGTGAATCTTTATTATGTTTTGCCGAGGCTCAACTTTTAAATTTTAGTTGTTTCTAACTCATTATCAGGCTAACCATAATAACCTGAGGACCAGCGCGTGTAGACGTAGCCGTCCTAGAAGTGCCGGTTCAAAAATATGTTTTACACAATGCACTTGTAATTATGAATAATGTCTTGGAGGCCAGATCGCGGTCCGCCTTTTGAAGACCCCTGAGGTAGTGCACTTGTTCAAAGGCCTCTCAGATTGTCATACATTCAGAAACCAATAGTGCAAGTAAAAAAAAAAAAAAACTCTTGTATTTTCAAGTAAAATCCAAAGCTCAGCTGGTATCGAAACTTCGGGAAATGAGTATCGTATCGTTTGAGATATTTCAGTATCAATATTTATTGAATAATCAATATTTTTGACAACACTAATCCTGAATAATTAATGGTCTCTGTTGAGTGCAGGTCACTTTTTTCTTGTTCATTCAGTCTGTCGTTAATAATCCCTGCTCCTTCTCAGGAAACAGGAGGAGGAGGACCGTCACGTGGCTCTGATGCTGCAGCGAGAACTGGACCAACAGCAGCAACAAACGGACCGACGTAAGGGCTCCGTGGACGCCTACCTCTTGAGAGCCTCAAGGAGAAAACAGCCCTCTGCCTCTGTGTCCACTCCTCCAGCTGCCAACACACAGGCGGCTAAAGCTCCTAAACCACACACACAGACGCCTAAAGCTCCTAAACCACACACACAGACGCCTAAAGCTCCTAAACCACACACACAGACGCCTAAAGCTCCTAAACCACACACACAGGCGCCTAAAGCTCCTAAACCACACACACAGGCGCCTAAAGCTCCTAAACCACACACACAGGCGCCTAAAACTACCAAACAGAACTCCCCGTCGACGCCTAAAGCAAACCGACAGACGACGCTAACTGATCTGTTCGCGCTCCACAGCTGAGGTCTGTCACAAAGAAATTAAACACTGCCTTTAGACAAACACAGACCGGTTCAGCTGTTCACAATAAACTTTAAAACAGAGATAGGTCCTTCTTTGTCTGTATTTATTCAGAGTTTGGGCTTTAAAACAGAAGAGGAGCTGTTTCCTCTGTTGAACCAATCGTAGAGGCCGTTCACACGAGAAGGCTACGACACGATCCAGCAGGGGGTGGGTTTTCCCTGTAGAAGCGCTGCTGGCTCATGTGAGGACTCGAGAAGAATTCTGGATTCGAGGTTTTGTTGAACGAGCCAAGAGTTCTCCACAGTCTTCTCGTGTGTTTTAAACACGGTGAGCTCGACTTGGTTCAGTCATGCGTTTGACCGACATTTAGGTTTAATTCCTCCCCGGGTTTTGCCGAGATTTAGTCATTGCACTTTGTTTAGCCCTGTTTTAAGATTGAGTGCTTCTCTTGGCCCTTGTTTAGATATTTTTCAGTCCAGTTTTGATCCTGGTTCAGTCCTGGTTTTAAAGAACCTAAGTGCTTCCTGACACATGAGTTATTGCAGTTCTTTTATAATATTTTAGCTGTTTGGTTGAAATGATATTGTGGACTTGGAGAATATTCGTAATGTTTTTTTCTGAGCTAACTCTAAGGAAAAGACTGAATTAAATTATCTGTGGAGTGACTCAGAGTAAAACGGTGCTAAAGCGGAGGGATACGTCAGGTTAAAGGATTGAAAAATAGTTCCAGAGAAAGATTAATTATAGTTCAGGCCTGTATTAAAAGACAAAGGCAGATAATGTGGGTTTAGTTCTAGAATACGGTTGTCCGTTATTATTTTTTGGCTTTGCTTTGCCTTTAGTCTCGGTTTATTTTGGATGTAGTTCTAGTTTGTATTTTTTGAAAACCTTGATACAAGACATTTTTACATCCAATCTTTAAAATATGGACATTCTTCTGTTTAGTCCGTTCTCTGCTCCTGTCTGCTTCTTTAGACAGCTCCTCTTCAGTTCTTAAAGCTCTGACGACACTATAAACTGTAAAAGCTTCTGTGAGTGTTAATCTGAGCTAAAATCCCAGAGCACAGTTCTGGTTTTGTTGCACTTGTCTTTTACCGACGGTGGCTTCTTCAACGAGAGCCTTGTTTATTTGTTCAGCTGCTGTTTTCTCTAAAAAATACTGAATAAAATATGCCTTAAATCTGTTTTTCAGAATAATGTGGGTCGTGTCTCTTCATTTAACTTTATTGTTTCTAAAGTGTCCAGTTTTTTTCCTGTTGTAAATGTAATATTATAAACTGTTCCACAAGTAAAGCCAGCCATGTGACTAAGGTAAAAAAAAAAAGACACACAAACAAATAAAACTGGATTATGTGGTTCTCAGCGTTTGACCAAGTTGTTGGGTTTTATTTGGGTCAACAACAAATTCAAACTTTTGAAAAAGTCTGCTTTGAGAAATCAGATTTTATACAGCACTTGTCCAACTTCTAGGCACTCACACATTCACCAGTGTCACAGCTGGTGACGGGAATCAAACCACCAACCTGCAACACTGAGCCACTGCTCAAATAAATGGTAAAGAATGACACCAAAAAGAAACAACTTTGATAAAGATGTCCAAATCTAAAAGGTAGAAAAAACGATGTTTAAAAAAAAAAATAACAATTTGGTCACATGACCACTTCTTAGTTGTTTACATTTGTTTAAAAATGATGGCCAGTGTCCAGCAGAGGGAGCAGCTGGCTGTGATTTAAATAATTACAAAAATCACATCCAAAACCAGGATTCAGGCTGATCTATATTTCATTTTATTGGATTTAAAGACAGATTATTTATTAAAACATACAAAACAGAGAAATACAAATGACATTTATCAACAGCAGCAGGTAAAACATGTTCCGTCTTTAGACTGTAATCAAACGCAGGGAAAAACTACAGCAGCATTCACCGAAGGGTTAAAATAAAACAGGAGGAAAAAAGTGGACCAAGGGATTAGTCTGAGTAAGTCCTGGTCCTGGTCTCAGACTTTTCCTGAAGGTCTGTCGGGAAATTATTGTTGTGTTAAAAGGGATTTGGAAATAACTTGCACAATTATTTAAAAATAAAAGCTGATCAAATATTCACAGCTTTCTTCACAGGGAGCTCTGAAGGACTGGAGAAAACCTGTTCAAATCCAACTAAACCCTGCTCAGATCCCTCAGACCTGTGCGTCCCTGTCTCTGGAGCTGGAGCGACTGGAGAAGATGTGCAGCTGTGGCAGCTCGATGCCGTCGTTGTGAAGGTCCTCCTGAGTCTGTAAACCCTGCAGCTTCAGCAGCAGCTCCTGAATAAAGACCTGAGAGAGATAAAACTCATTATGTAACTGGATTAACCCTCCAACAGTCTGGACCTGGTCTAAACCTGGATCTAATCCAGTGCATCATACATTGTTTTCAGTCTTGTCTTGGTCTTGAGCTGCTCTGGTATCAGACATGACTTGGTCTCAGTCAGACTTACCTCAGTGTTGTTGTTGGACGAAAGGGAAGAATCTCCTGAAACACGAGGAAACGGACAAATAAGAGCTTTAACTGGAAACAAGGACGACAAATGGAGTTTAGTGATAATAGAGTGTTCTCGGGTGACACTTTATTTGACCCAGACTCACACAGAACACTGTCTGTCTCTAAACGTGTTAAAGACAAGAAGCCTGAAGGAAACAAGGTCTCCTGAGCTAAACCAAGAAGTCTGGCTCATTTTGTTTGTTCCTGAGTCAGACTCGAACACTCTGTTCCCGGTCCAAACCTGGTCCTGGTCCAAACCTTTACTTACCACTAGAACCATCCAACATTTTACCAAATACATGAGACGGATTTTGTTTTGGTTTTTAATGTTACTAATATTATATATTCTTTATTCAAAGTGAGTGTTAACAGATTAAATGTGTTCTTCTTGTGCAGCTCGTAGCTCTTTGTGACTTTGGTAAATCAAGAACACTTCAGTCAGAGATAATTGGTGGAATACAGAGTAGTTCTGTTAGTTTCTCCTCGTCAGCTTCGTTTAGTCCGTTGGTTAAAGAGCAGCTCCTTCAGTCTGACTGGTTAGTCTGGATCTGAGCCCAGACTGGTCTCTATGAAACAGGTTTAGTCCAGACTCCTGTGTTTACACTAATGCAGCAAGAATTCAGGCTGAAGACTTTTCTGAGACAGTTTTAGGGAACACACAGACACACTTAAGATGGTGAACATTTAATCGAACCATTTACAAATTTATGTCATTTACACACTCTACGTTTTTCCACTATATGTTTTTTTTTTAACACACAAATATATTAACAAAAGCCCATCTGTCAATGACCTTGATGTTGGCTGCGGTCCCATCCACCCTCACACACACACATACACACACATACAGAAAAGATAAAGTGTCAGCAGTCACCTCGCGTCTCTTTCTCTAAAATGTAAAAATCAGGTTAGAAATCTAGGGGTCATCATGGACTCAGACTTGAATTTCCACAGTCACATTAAGTCAATTACATCATCTGCATTTTATCACCTTAAAAACATTTCCAGAGTCAAAAGGATGATGTCTCAACCAGACTTAGAGAAACTTATCCATGCTTTTCTCTCCAGCAGGTTAGATTACTGTAACGGCCTGCTCACTGGTCTCTCAAAACGAGGTTTAAGACAGCTGCAGCTTATTCAGAACGCGGCTGCTCGGGTTCTAACCAAAACCAGGAAGTACAACCACATTACGCCAGTTTTAAAATCTCTGCACTGGCTTCCTGTTGCTCAGAGAATAGACTTTAAAACAGCACTGCTGGTTTACAAGTCTCTAAATGGTTTAGCACCAGAATATATCTCTGACATGCTAGTTACTTATGAACCTCCTCGGACTCTGAGAACATCTGGGACAGGCCTTCTGATTCAAGATTCAAGATTCAAGATTCAAGATTTTTATTCGTCACATACTAAATTATATACAGCATATATAACCAGCAGTGAAATGTGAGTCAGGTCCGCTCCATGGACAGTGCAATTATTTAGGAAAACACACAGATGAAAATATACATAAATGTAGCTATGTAAGAATGAGATAAAAGTAAACAATAAAAAATATAAGAATAAAATCTAAAAAATATAAAAAGTGTTTAATGTGGGAATAAATCTAGATCGCAAAATAATGTACATGAATGTAAACTGTAGACTTAAAATATAAAAATGTACAGGGATGTACAGTGTGCATATATGCATTTAGCTGTGGTCTTAAATATTAAGAATCACATGAAGGTGCAGGAAGCAAATGTGCAAAACAGTTTGTAGCAAAACAGAGTGACACTGTCAGTGTCAGTGTGAGGTAGCTGGTTTAGAGTTCAAGAGCCTGATGGCCTGTGGGAAAAAACTCCTCCTAAGTCTCTCAGTTTTTGCCATCAGGCTGCGTAGCGCTACCAGATGGCAGCAGAGTGAAAATATGATTACTGGGGTGGGTGGAGTCTTTGGTGATTTTTGCAGCTCTGCTTCTGCAGCGTTTGTGGTAGATGTCCTGCAGAGAGGGGAGAGCAGACCCTGAAATGCGCTCAGCTAAGCGCACAACTCTCTGCAGGGCTTTGCAGTCTTGACTGGAGCTGTTCCCATACCACACAGAGATACATTGAGTCAATATACTTTCTATAGCTCCAGAATAGAAAGTTTTCAGGATTGCTGGTGAGACCCTGAATTTCCTCAGCTGTCGCAGATAGTACAGTCTTTGCCTGGCCTTATTTACCTGAGTTTGAGTGTGAGTAGTCCAAGTCAGGTCCTCAGAGATGTTTACACCGAGGTACTTGAAGCTACTCACCCTCTCCACAGGGGTCCCGCCTATTGTAAGAGGAGTGTAGGGCTGCTGCTGCGTCTTCCTGAAGTCTACAATCAGTTCTTTTGTTTTGCTCACATTCAGGGAGAGGCAGTTGTCCTGGCACCATGATGTTAATTTCCTACTTCATCCAAGTATGCGGTCTCATTGTTGTTGTGAATGAGGCCCAGAACCACAGTATCATCAGCGAATTTGATAATGGATGTGGAGCTGTGCGAGGACACGCAGTCGTGTGTGTAGAGGAGTAGAGCAGGGGACTCAGGACACAGCCCTGTGGGGCTCCTACGTTCAGTGTGATGGAGCTGGAGGTGTACTGGCCTAGTTTCACCACTTGAGGTCTGCCGTGAGGAAATCAAGGATCCAGTTGCAAAGTGAAGGATTCAGTCCGAGGTCTATGAGTTTTGAAGCTAGCTTAGTGGGGACTATAGTATTAAAAGCTGAGCTATAGTCAATAAATAGCAGTCTTACATAGTTCCTGTTATTGCTGTCAATGTGTGTGAGAGAAGAGTACAGGATGTGAGAGATGGCATCATCTGTGGATCTGTTAGGGCGATAAGCAAACTGAAGAGGGTCCAAAGTATCCGGGATGGAGGAGCAGATGACGTTTTTAACCAGTCCCTCAAAGACCTTCATGACTATTGATGTGAGGGCAACTGGACGATAGTCATTTAGACAAGAGGGTTTATTGTTTTTTGGTACAGGGATGATGGTCGATTTTTTGAATGGGGTGGTTCTGCTCGTTAGAGTTAGAGTTAGAACTAAACAGGGTGAAGCAGCGTTTAAGTTTCAGCAGCAAAAACCTGGAACAGCCTCAACTTTAACAATGTTCAAGGGGAGGTTAAAAACTTTCCTCTTTAGCTCCGCCTACACCACAACCTAAAGTGTTTGTTTTTTCTTTTATTTGCACTCTTCTTTTTAAAATGTTTTTAATTTTTTCTTATGTTTCTTAATATAAATCTAATGTAAATTGTCTTTTATTCCTGTAAAGCACTTTGAGTTACCCAGTGTAGGAATTGTGCTATATAAATAAAATTGCCTTGCCTTACACACACACACACACACACACACACATACACACACACACAGAAACACACATACACACACACAGAAACACACACACACATACAGAAACACACACTCATACACACAGATACACACACAGAAACACACACAGAAATACACACACACACAGAAACACACATAGACACACACATACAAACACACAGAAACACAGAAATACACACATACAGAAACACATACACACACACACACAGACATACACACACATACAGAAACACATACACACACACACACAGACATACACACATACAGAAACACATACACACACACACACAGACATACACACACATACAGAAACACATACATACACACACCACAGACACACACACAGAGACACACAGACAGACACACACACAGACACACACACACACACACAGAGACACACAAACAGTCACACACAGACACACACACATTCACACAGCCACACACAGACATACACAACCACACACACACAGTCACACACAGACACACACACAGTCACACACACAGTCACACACACATTCACACAGACACACACAGAAACACAGACATACACAACCACACACACACAGTCACACACAGACACACACACAGTCACACACACAGACACACACACAGACACACACAGAAACACACACACAGTCACACACAGACACAGACATACACAACCACACACACACACACAGACACACACAGTCACACACACATTCACACAGTCACACACACACACAGTAACACACACAGTCACACAGACACACACAGTCACACACACACAGTCACACACACAGACACAGAAACACAGACACACACTCACTCACTCACATACACAAACACACACAGACACATAAACACACACACAGTCACACACAGACACACACAGTCACAGACACACATACACACAGTCGCACACAGACACACACACACAGAAACACACACAGACAGACACAGACATACAAAACCACACAGAAACACACACAGACAAACACACACACAGTCACACACAGACATACACAACCACACACACACACAGACACACACACTATCACACAGACATACACAACCACACACAGACACACACACAGACACACACACACACAGTCACACACAGACACAGACATACACAACCACACACACACACAGAAACACACACACAGTCACACACAGACACACAAACACAGTCACACACACAGTCACACACAGACACAAACAGTCACACACACACACAGACACACACAGACACACACAGTCACACACAGACACACACAGTCACACAGACTCACACACACACACAGTCACACACACACACACAGTCATACACAGACACACACAGTCACACACAGTCACACAGACTCACACACACAGTCACACAGTCATACACAGACACACACACACACAGTCACACACAGACACAGTCACACACACACAGTCACACACACACACACACACACACAGTCACACACAGACACAGTCACACACACAGACACACAAACACAGAAACACACATATACAAACACACACACAGAAACACACACAGACACATAAACACACACACAGTCACACACACACAGACACACACACTCACATACAGTCACACACAGACACACACAGACACACACACACACCCAGACACACACACGTACACACACACACAGACACACACACACACACACAGAAACACATACAGACACAAACACACAGACACACACACACCCAGATACACACACACACAGACACACACACACATACATACACACACACTTACACAGAAACAGACACAAACACACAGACACACACACGTACACACACATACACACACACATACATACAGACACACACTCACATACACACACAGACACACACACGTACACACACACACATACAGACACACACAGACACACACACATACACACACACACATACAGACACTCACACACACAGACACACACTCACATACACACACAGACACACACACATACACACAGACACACACACAGACACACAGACACACACACAGACACACACTCACACAGACACACTCACATACACACACACTGTGGTGTAATATTTTATATGTCATGTGTTTTAAACTATGTAGACCCAGTTAGTTATTCATTTAAACATTTAATATAAAAGACAAATTCTAATGTCAGACACACACACAGGAAGGGCCAGATAAAACGCAGGTGTCTGCGGGAGGAGACAGAGCAGACAGGAGTAGCTCAAGGCCAGGCGAAATGACATCAGGCGGGCCTTGCACAATGATATCAGTAAAGTAATAACTTTACTGATATCAAACCTGTATAAAAGCTTATGTCTACTGTTCAAATGTTAGTAGAGCTTGGGGTATACTCTGCTCGGGTCGTTTGTTGTGTTGGTTGTGAAACAATAAAGACTCTATGGCATGGAAATCTGGTGTTGCGTTCACAACTTATTCCATACAAATAGTGGCAAAGACTGAGGGGTCAGTTTTGACACTACACACACACACAGACACACATACACACACACACATACACACACACACAGACACACACACACTCACATACAGACACACACACATACTCTCACATACACACACTCACATACACACATACACACACACAGACACACACACAGACACACACATACACACTCACATACAGACACACACAGACACACACACACAGACACACACTCACACACAGACATACATATACACACACACAGACACACACACAGACACACACACACTCACATACAGACACACACACATACTCTCACATACACACACATACACACATACACACACACAGACACACAGACACACACACACATACACACTCCACATACAGACACACACAGACACACACACACACAGACACACACTCACACACACAGACATACATATACACACACACACAGACACACACAGACACACACACAGACACACACACAGACACACACAGACACACACACATACTCTCACATACACACACTCATACACACACACATACACACACACATACACACACACACTCACATACAGACACACACACAGACACACACACACAGACACACACACACACACAGACAGACACACACACAGACACGCACACACACACACAGACAAACACACACATACACACAGACATTTCTCTTTTTTCCCGGCTGGGTTTATTTTGGAGTTTTTCCTCTGACCCTGATGGAGGGTCTAAGGACAGGGGATGTTGTCTAGTGCAGTCTGTTAAGCCCTTTGAGGCGACTGTTGTTGTGATATTGGGCTATACAAAAATAAATGTCCTGTCTTGTCACATTAACAGATTCATATGTACACTATATATGACTTCATAAAGCCTATATTAAATGTGATTAAAGGTGGTCAGTGCTTGTGCTACAGAGCCCTCAGAACAGAGCAGTAAAGGTGAGTCTTACATTGAGTCGGAGGTGTCTCTCTCGGTCTGTTTTCAGATCCAGCAGCTCGTCGATGTTCACCTCCTCAGGCATGTCCTCCTCCTGAAGAAACCCAGCACAGACTGAGTTAGACCGTCTGACAACTACTACCAGACCAGACCAACCCCGAGAGACAGGCTCAGGGCGTTATAGACAAATAATAGATTAGATTAGATTCACCTTTATTGTCATTACACAAGTACAGGTACAAGGCAACGAAATGCAGTTTAGGTCTAACCAGAAGTGCAATAGCAGCAAAGTGCAGGATATATAAAATGGTTGCATACGTGCAGGATATGGAGATGTACAGGATTTACAGGTAATATGTACAATGAATATAAATATACAGATGGTTATTACTATAAAAGGTGAGTGTGTGCCGTAAATATAATTACAGGTGTCTCTTTTCTATAAACAGCATTTACAGGTGAATATGTACTCTAAATGTAATGTAATACACACGCGTCGCGCCGCACACACACACACATACACACACTCACTCACATACACACACAACCATACACACAGGGGAATTAAACCGGGACAGCTATACACACACTCGCTCACATACACACACACACATACACACACGAACACACACACACACATACATACACACACTCACACTCCCTCACATACACACACAAACACTCACACATACACACACTCACTCACACACACACATACACACACAAACACACTCACACACATACATACACACACACACAAACACTCACACATACACACACTCACTCACACACACATACACACACAAACACACTCACACATACACACTCACTCACACACACACATACACACACAAACACACTCACACATACACACACTCACTCACACACACACACACACACACACACACACACACACACACACACACACACACACACACACACACACACACACACACACACACACACACACACACACATGTGATATACAGATGTCTCTAACTATAAACAGAATTTTACAGGTAGGTGTATACAATTGTATGTTAGCTTAAGGTAAGCAGTAGATTTAAGGTAGTGCAAACAGTGAAATGTAAACAGTTGGTAGCAAAGGTGCAGTAGTGCAAGGGATGGTGGGGGATGAGAGGAGAGTCTGTGAGGGGAGTGGGATGGTGGGGGGGGGGATAGAAGAGTCTGTGAGGGGAGTGGCATGGTGGGGGATGAGAGAGGAGTCTGTGAGAGATGTGGGGTCAGCAAGGGTTAGAGTTCAGTAAAGACACAGCTCTGGGGAAGAAACTGTTCTTTAGTCTGCTGGCTCTAGTCCGAGGCTCCTGAAACGCCTGCCGGAGGAGGAGGGAGAACAGTCTGTGGGCTGGGTGAGAGGAGTCCTTAAGGATGCTGCGAGCTCGACGCAGACAGCGTTTCCTCTGGATGTTTCCGATGGCAGGAAGTGGAGTCCCTTTGATGCGTTGGGCAGTTTTCACCACCCGCTGCAATGCCTTGCGCTCCGCGACAGAGCAACACCCATACCACACTGTGACACAGTTCGTCAGGATGCTTTCTATCGCGCAGCGTAGAAGTTCACCAGGATGGCCGAGGAGAGCTGGTTCTTCCTCAGTGTCCTCAGGAAGAAGAGGCGCTGGTGAGCCTTCTTGACCAGGCTGGAGGTGTTGGTTGTCCAGGTCATGTCAGCCGAGATGTGGGTCCCCAGGAACTTGAAGCTGGAGACACGCTCAACGTCCATTCCATTGATGTGGATGGTGTCGTGTGTGCCTCTAGACTCTTTCCTGAAGTCCACGATGAGCTCCTTCGTTTTGGTGGTGTTGAGGAGCAGGTTATTTTCGTTGCACCATGTGGACAGGTGCTGGATCTCTTCCTGTAGGCAGTCTCATCGTTGTTGCTGATGAGACCAATCACTGTAGTGTCGCCTGCAAACTTGACGATGGCGTTAGATCCAAACACAGGCTTGCAGTCGGAGGTGAAGAGGAGTAGAGAAATGGGCTTAGCACACAGCCCTGTGGTACACCAGTGTTAAGTGTGATGGATGTGGAGCAGGTGGATCCAGATCGGACATTCTGGGGTCTGTTGGTCAGGAAGTCCAGAATCCAGTTGCAGAGTGAGGTATTGATGCCCAAGTCTTCAAGTTTGGCTATTAACTTGGTCGGGATGATAGTGTTGAATACTGAGCTGAAGTCAACAAACTGCATCCGTGCATAAGAGTTCTTATTGTCCAGGTGGGTGAGCACAGAGTGCAGTGCCATAGCAACTGCATCCTCTATGCTCCTGTTGCTGCGGTAAGCAAACTGATGCGGGTCCAATGTGGGTGGTATGGAGTCTTTAGGTGTTCCAGGACCAGCCGCTCAAAGCACTTCATGATGATGGTGTGAGTGCTACAGGGCGGTAGTCGTTGGGGCACCTTGGACTAGAGTGTTTTGGCACTGGCACAATGGAAGTGCATTTGAAGCATGTTGGTACAGCTGCTTGGGCAAGAGACAGGTTGAAAATGTCTGTAAAAACCCCAGCGAGCTGCTCCGCACATGCCCTGAGAACACGACCAGGGATGTTGTCTGGTCCAGCAGCCTTGTGTGTGCTGATCCGTCAGTGCCTTGCAGACATCAGTGGATGAGAGTGTGATTGGAGGGTGGTCAACTGAGGGTTTGAGCTTGGTTGCAGTTTCTCTGTTGTCTCTTTCAAAGCGAGCATAAAAGTCATTTAGCTCATTCAGGAAGTTGACATCGGTGGCTGCAGGGGTGGAGTGGGTGGGTTTGTAGTCACTGATGGCCTGGATGCCCTGCCACATGCGTCGAGGGTCAGAGTTGGAAAAGTGTCCTCTATCTTCAGCTTGTAGCAGTGCTTGGCCTTTTGATGCCCCTCTTCAGGTTTGCTCTGGATGTGCTGTAGGCTTGTGCATCTCCTGATCTGAAGGCAGTATTGCGTGTCTTCAACAGGAGTCGCACTTCCTTATTCATCCATGGCTTCTGATTTGGGTATGTGGTGATCTGTTTCTGGGTTGTAACACTGTCAATGGTGGTATTAATATAATCCAATACAGAGGAGGTGTAGCAGTCAATGTCTGTGTGAGCACCACTGGTGGCTTGGGAAGCAAACATACTCCAGTCTGTGTGTAGAAACTTTTCCTGGAGTGTGAAATCTACCCCCGCAGGCCACACCTTGATGGTCTTCACTGATGGCTTCACAAATATTCCACTCTTTACTTTTAGTTGAATTCTTTAGTTTTATTTGTTGTTGTTTTTTTTGTTAATTCTACTGCTCATTAATCAGTCTCAAGACAAATCCACAAAAAAAAGTATTTAAGTGTATTTAGACATGTTTTTCATTGATTCAAGGTAAATATCAGTTTGACGCCATTTCAATAAAACCTTTGGAGAAAAAAATGTTTTATTAAGATGAAATTTCCCCCAGACAGTAGAAACAGATTGACTTTTATTTTCTCATCAGGGTCCCAGCTGTGTCTCCAGTGTTTCCAGCCACATATGGTGTGTTTATTGTGCTTTTATCACCCGCCCCCTCCACACACACATGAGCACACACACATGAGCAAACACAAGAGCACACACATAAGCACACACACATGAGCACACACACATGAGCACACACATGAGCACACACACATGAGCACACACACGAGCACACACACATGAGCACACACACATGAGCACACACATGAGCATACACACATGAGCACACACACATGAGCACACACACATGAGCACACACACATGAGCACACACGAGCACACACATGAGCACACACACGAGCACACACACATGAGCACACACACGAGCACACACACATGAGCACACACACGAGCACACACACATGAGCACACACACGAGCACACACATGAGCACACACACATGAGCACACACACACACATGAGCACACACACATGAGCACACACACACATGAGCACACACACACATGAGCACACACACACACATGAGCACACACACGAGCACACACACGAGCACACACACAAGCACACACACGAGCACACACATGAGCACACACACACACATGAGCACACACATGAGCACACACATGAGCACACACATGAGCACACACACATGAGCACACACACATGAGCACACACACGAGCACACACATGAGCACACACACATGAGCACACACATGAGCACACACACATGAGCACACACATGAGCACACACATGAGCACACACACGAGCACACACACACACAAGCACACACACGAGCACACACACATGAGCACACACATGAGCACACACACACGAGCACACACATGAGCACACACATGAGCACACACATGAGCACACACACATGAGCACACACATGAGCACACACACATGAGCACACACACATGAGCACACACATGAGCACACACATGAGCACACACACGAGCACACACACACACACGAGCACACACATGAGCACACACACATGAGCACACACATGAGCACACACACGAGCACACACATAAGCACACACACATGAGCACACACACGAGCACACACATGAGCACACACACATGAGCACACACACGAGCACACACACACACGAGCACACACACGAGCACACACATGAGCACACACATGAGCACACACACACACGAGCACACACACAGCACACACATAAGCACACACACATGAGCACACACACGAGCACACACACGAGCACACACATAAGCACACACACATAAGCACACACACATGAGCACACACACACGAGCACACACATGAGCACACACACACACACACATAAGCACACACACATGAGCACACACACACACACGAGCACACACACACACACATGAGCACACACACATGAGCACACACACATGAGACACACACATGGAGCACACACACACACAGCACACACACATAAGCACACACACACATGCACACACATGAGCACACACACACACACATAAGCACACACACACGAGCACACACGAGCACACACATGAGCACACACACATGAGCACACACACATGAGCACACACACACACAGCACACACACATGCACACACATGAGCACACACATGAGCACACACACATGAGCACACACACATGAGCACACACATGAGCACACACACACACATGAGCACACATGAGCACACACATGAGCACACACATGAGCACACACACATGAGCACACACACACACACACACATGAGCACACACACACATGAGCACACACACATGAGCACACACACACACACACACACACACACATGAGCACACACATGAGCACACACACGAGCACACACATGAGCACACACACGAGCACACACACACACACACACACATGAGCACACACACGAGCACACACATGAGCACACACACACACGAGCACACACATGAGCACACACACAGCACACACACATGAGCACACACACACACACACACACACACATGAGCACACACACATGAGCACACACACGAGCACACACACACACACACACACACACAGCACACACACACACACACATGAGCACACACACGAGCACACACACAGCACACACACACACACACACACACACACACACATGAGCACACACACACACACACACATGAGCACACACACATGAGCACACACACAAGCACACACACACACACACATGAGCACACACACACATGAGCACACACACACACACAGCACACACACACGAGCACACACACATGAGCACACACACATGAGCACACACATGAGCACACACACACGAGCACACACACACACGAGCACACACACATGAGCACACACATGAGCACACACACACACACACGAGCACACACATGAGCACACACACATGAGCACACACACGAGCACACACACGAGCACACACACGAGCACACACACATGAGCACACACACATGAGCACACACACACACGAGCACACACACGAGCACACACACATGAGCACACACAAGCACACACATGAGCACACACATGAGCACACACACATGAGCACACACACACACACGAGCACACACACACATGAGCACACACACACATGAGCACACACACATGAGCACACACACATGAGCACACACACACAGCACACACACATGAGCACACACACACACACACACACACACACGAGCACACACATGAGCACACACACACACACACACATGAGCACACACACATGAGCACACACACATGAGCACACACATGAGCACACACACAGCACACACACGAGCACACACATATAAGCACACACACATGAGCACACACACACGAGCACACACACGAGCACACACACATGAGCACACACACATGAGCACACACACATGAGCACACACACGAGCACACACACACACGAGCACACACACATGAGCACACACACACGAGCACACACATGAGCACACACACACGAGCACACACACGAGCACACACACACGAGCACACACACACACACACACACATGAGCACACACACATGAGCACACACACATGAGCACACACACATGAGCACACACACACACACACATGAGCACACACACATGAGCACACACACACATGAGCACACACACAGCACACACACACATGAGCACACACACATGAGCACACACATGAGCACACACATGAGCACACACACATGAGCACACACACACACACATGAGCACACACACATGAGCACACACACAGCACACACACATGAGCACACACACATGAGCACACACACGAGCACACACACATGAGCACACACACATGAGCACACACACATGAGCACACACATGAGCACACACACATGAGCACACACACATGAGCACACACACATGAGCACACACACACACACACACACACACATGAGCACACACACACACACACACACACACATGAGCACACACATGAGCACACACACACACACACATGAGCACACACATGAGCACACACACATGAGCACACACACACATGAGCACACACACATGAGCACACACATGAGCACACACACACACACACATGAGCACACACATGAGCACACACACACACACACACACACATGCACACACACATGAGCACACACA